>JAWNNA010000155.1:5560000-5777500 GCA_035043295.1 Drosophila sordidapex | reverse complement strand
GTTGTTGCAGCTGCCGCTGCCACCGCCACTATTCTTGGAGCTGCTCAAACTGTTCGATTGCTGTTGCTGCTGCAACTGCTGGCGACACTTGGCCCGTCGATTCTTGAACCACACCTGCAACAGACAAAATAAAATACAATTTTTAATTGCGATTGACCTTGGATTGAACCCATAACGAAATTTATAATACTACACTAAGTGCCAATCAAAATCGATAACTCAATTCAGCTCAGCCACGTGCAACGTGACAAGTATTTGCTTAGTCAAGTGTGAGTGTGCGGTCTCTGTGTGCGTGGCTGCCAACGGCTGCAATTTTCCCACATCAATTAGTTTTCTGGACTGGCAATGAATAAATTATATGAGCTGCTTGCCGCCGGAGCAAAGGGGCACAACTCGCAACTTGCAACTCAAAACAACAAGTGCAAAAAGTCACGCGCTTCCCGCCGCCGGGCTAAAAAGAAAAGTTACATCAACAGCCGACGGTCGAGAGTCCGAAAATTGACTCGATTATGTTTGTACGCCCTCGTTTCCGCTTGCCTCCTGCCTCCTGCCTCCTGACTGCTGCCTGAAGACAACAATAAACAGCCCATAAAGCGGCACATTCGAGCGCAAGGAATTCACTTAGCCTTGTTTGTTATGCTTAAGGGGCTGCAAACAATCCGCTAAGTGCAGGCATCACAGCCCCGAGTGTGCCCAGTACCCAGAGTAACCAACTTCAACCCACAACTCCCTTACAGGATCAACCTCTCCACCCCCCCCCCCCCCGCCCCCACTCCGCCCCCGTCTCTGCGACTCTTCGTGCAGCACACCGCAACGCAAGCGAAATGTTGTTTCAGTGATTTGTTATTTGGGGTTGGTGTTGCTTGCTAATGGCTTGTGCTTTGGTAAACAGCAGAATTTATTACCGTACCGACATAACCACCGCACAGCCCCGCAGCACTACCCATACAACTCCGGCCACCCGCACCACCCCAGCTAAAGAACTTGATGGCATATTTCCCAAAGTTAACACTTGCCACGCGGCGGCTGTGGCCACTCGAGCGTTTCATTGCAGTCGTAACGCAACATGGCATGGGTGTTGGCTGGGGCAGGCGGTGAGGTGGAGTGGCGGAGAGAGGCACAGGGGGAAAGTGGGCGGTGGATGGAGGTTTGAGCGGTGATTTTGCTTGAAGGGGCGTGCCGCAGCTACGCACTTGACGAAAAAAGAGCATTAAACAAGGCGTATCAAATTTCATTATTTGTCAGCACCACACAAAACGCCCACTCCACCACCCCACCACCCAACCTGCCTGCCTGCCTGCCCGCCTCCCTCTCTCTCTATCTCTCTCTCTCTCTCTATCAGTTTGCCGCTTTCCGCACGCTGTGCTTCAGTCGCTGCTTAAAACTCAATTTCAATTTCTAATTTAATTTTGCATTTTGAAAAATCTGCTTTGTGTTTTGACTTTGACGAACGTGAAAAAAATATGTATATATATTTATATATATATATACATATGTATATATATATGTATTTCTCTCCTTTTGCATTTGGCGTTTTCTCGTTTGAAATCGTTTAATGAGCTGCGCAAATTTCATAACATGTTCTAAGCCTGGGAATTTTTGCAAGCTTTGGCATAAAAATGTTGCTTCAAGCAGAGATGAAAAATGCAAAAAATCATTTTGAAATTCCCAAAAAGATTCGATTGTGGCTCTAATGAACTTTGGCTAACATCAAAGCAATTTACTCTGCCCCATCCCCGTTCCGCCCTTCTCTCTCATAATTGTAATGAAGAGGGTTTCAATAGCTTGATTTTCATTGATGTTGATTTCAGTGAATCTAATATTGAAACGGGAGCCATGAAAGCAGCAATTGATACTTGTTCAAGTGGATAATGCACGAGATTTCACAGAAAAACTGAAGAACAATTTTTGTTGCAGATTGCTCGACGTAGTTTTGCTAATTCTCAGGGCACATATCATATTTAAGCAAAAGTGATATTTATATAATAAGTATTTTCAGTCTGATACTTGTTAATACAAAAGAAATATACAATTTTTAGTTTAAAGTTTTTTAACTGGAAAACTTATCGAATCAAGTCAATTTTGAATTGGTTCATCAAGTTGTGTAAGTGGAAAAATGATGTGCATTAAGCAATGGCAAATTATGCAAGACTTTGCATAATAAATAAATCAATGCGCATTTAAAAAATTCAATTCAGCTTTGATTTTATTGTTGTTGTTGTTTTTGTCGTTGTTGTTGTTGTTGTTGTTGCTGTTGTTGAACCTTTGGATGCAGATCTAAAAAGGAATACGAGTGTGTATTATGTGGACTGCTCGTGAGGAGAGAAAAGCGACTGAAAATGTTAATCCGCAATGGGAAAATTAATTTTATAAAACAGCTGTGCGCGTTACGCACACACACACACACACACACACACACAGACACACACACACACACATACACATACACATACAGACACACACACTCGAGCACATAACAAAGTTTTTAGTCGTCCTGTGCCCGCTGCATTGCGCTATCATGCGGCAACGGCAGTGACAACGAGACAAATCCTTTTATAAGAGCGAACAACAACAACTAGCGACAAAAAATGAGAAGAAGAAAAAAATAATAGAAAAGAAAGGGGGAAAATGTGAAAATGCCTAGCAAAGAGTTACGAGTTGCGAGTTGTGAGTTGCGAGTTGCGAGTTACGCCTGGGATCGGGCAACGATTTTTTGGTGTTTTTGGCTCTCTCTCACTCTCACTCCTTTTGCAGCGTCAACTAGGTGCCTGGATCAACTAAAATGGCTGCCTTTTGTTGTTGTTGTTGCTGTTGCTGTTGTTGCCGCTGTGGACAGCAACCGCGAAACTCCGTCGGCTGCTGCTTCAACCCCCGACGGCGAAAAATCGAACAGCTGAAACGGAGGTGACAATGAGGCCATACGCAGAGGGAGTAGATGCTGGCAGGGATGTGGCGGGGGGGGGGGGGACAAGGCAAGCTCCTGCTTGTGATTTATGATTGCGATGGCAGCCCTCAACGCGCCCTCTCGCACCCCTCGCAGCAGCAGCAGCAGCAGCAGCAGCAACAGCAGCGACGGCGAATGAAAACATTAGGGCGTAAATGTTTGCTCTGTTCTGGTGCAGATAAGCTGCGTAAAATTATTACGTTATTTGTATTGGTTGCAATCAGCCAGCCCAGTCGCCCACCTCTTTTTTTTTTGGCCCGTACTGTATTACGGTACCGTACCGTACCGTATGGTAGCGTACTGTACTGTACCGTAACGTACTGGGTGCTGGTTGCGGCACTACAACTGCAACACTACTGTGGCAAGTACCACATAAAGATGCCTATCATTCAATTAATATTTGCCAGGGCAAGCGGCGCAGAGTCGTTAATTTTTTTTTGTTGCCATTTGTGAGAAATGATTATTTATGTGCGACGTGGGCCGCTTCTGGTTGCTGCCAGCGCAGACAGCGCGACGGTGGTAGGTGGAGCCTTGGGGGCGAGTCAATTAGAGGCGTCTCTGACTCTGCCTCTGCCTCTGTCGCTGCCACTGCCACTGCCACCGCTACTGCTACTGCCTCTTGCCAACTAGTTTTGTCCGCCTTGCCGTGCCTTGCCTTGCCTTGCCTTGCCATGCGTACCTACTAATTGAGTTGCTTGGCTTCCTTGGGCTTCCACCAGACAGTTGCATGCAACACTCGATTTTCATGTCGACGGTTGTTTCTGCTGCTGTTCGGGCCTCTGTTCTTGTTGCCACATTAGGCGTTTCGACTATTCGCTTTTTTTAGGGGGGCTTTTTACGGCACTTTTCTAGCTGCAGCTGTAATTCAATATGCGCCACAGTTTTGTTTGTAGGTGTTGCCTTACACACACACACACACACACAGTCACAGTGGAGCAAAATATGGCAAGGCGATAGCATTTTTAAAAGCTGTGATAAGCAAAAGCACAAGATTATAAGTAAAAAGTTTGATCATTCATTTGGTAAATTCAGTAACTAAATAAAAATATGAATTCAACATTTTGAGGCCACAGTGCGAGCTATGCTAGAGACGAAGAACAAAACTGTGTAAGCGGGTGTGTGCGAGTGTGTGAGTGTGTGTGTGAGTGTGTGTTGGGTTTGTGGAAAATCCATACAATTGTCTGTGCACTTTCCCAATGCACGCCTTTCTCTGTGCTGGCATTCAGCGTGTGCATTACAAAAATCAATTGTGTAAAAAACTAAACAGCAAACTGACCAGGGACACATGGACAGAATGTGTGCTTTAAGCGAAGTATCCATTGCATTAGGCGCAGCAGTTGTGTTGTTGCTGTGTGTCCTGCAGTGTATTGTTACGTCCTGGCTGTGCTCGCCGTTAGGCTACGTGCCACTGCAGGGGCTTCCCAAATGGGCCAACGACCGGAACAGAACAGAACACAGCCGGACCGCAGAGCGGAGCCAGCTTGTAATGTCAGGGCACGTCCTTGGGTCTTAAGGTCCTTAAATTACAAGCGAAGGCAAATGCAAACAAATCAATGAACATGTCAACAATTGATCGATACATGCGGCTGTGTTTGCATTTCACATTAGGTGACAATCGTCCAATAATTTCTCAAAAACTGAGAAACCTTAACTCAAATTTCCAGCTATTGTCGAATTTAGTTGTTTTTTTTTGGCCATTTGGCAGTTTGGCCGACGGCGCTAGCGAATTATTTACTTAGGATACGTTTGGCTGTCAACACACACCAAGCGAGACAGTTAGATTGGGGTGAGAGAGGGAGCGGAGGCACCTAAGCAAACAAGCAGAGATGCTGCATCCTTGCACCTAGCCCAACAGATCTGCTTGGCACAAATTAAGTTGTCACAGTTGTTGCTGCTGTTGCCGCTGCTGTTGCTGCTGCTGTTGCTGCTGGCCGCATTTGTGCGATGGAGAAAAAAAATTAGCGCAAATTATGCGCAGCTAATGCGCAAAGTAAACTCAAATAAACGCAATTGTAGGCTGGTGTGTGTGTGTGTGTGTGTGTGTGTGTCCTTGCCACTGCTTCCTGTTACAATGTCCTGTGTCCTGTTTGTCCAACCCTCTGAATGATTCGCAGCAAATGCCTTGTGCAAATATAAAAAAGTCGACACTCATCGTTCTGCTTGCAACATTTCCCACTTCCCACTTCCCATTTCCCACTTCCCATTTCCCATTTGGTTCTTTGCTTCTTTCGGGGCGCAATTTGACATTCAAAATATGCCAAGCAATTGTTCTCATTTTCGAATTCTATTTGCGTAGCGATTTTCTTGTGGAAAAT
Source organism: Drosophila sordidapex (assembly GCA_035043295.1). Taxonomy (NCBI): domain Eukaryota; kingdom Metazoa; phylum Arthropoda; class Insecta; order Diptera; family Drosophilidae; genus Drosophila; species Drosophila sordidapex. Next base: position 5,772,241 of record JAWNNA010000155.1, on the reverse strand, counting down.
TCATGAATTCGTTACTTCGTGAGCACATTTGTGCCACGCCCACACACACACATACACACATAGATAGACAAGAAACGCATTTGGAGTTAGGCAATCTGTTGGCTGTTGGTAATTTGTTTGTTTTATGGATTTGCCAACTTTGATTTTCGAGGGCGTCTTTTGGCTCGACATATGCTTAATTAAACAATTGCCACTGAGACTCTACCCAATGCAAACACGACTTAAATCAAGTAAACACACATGCTGCTGAGGGGAGCTTTTCCTTTACACACACTCACACACACTTAAACACACTTAAACACACTCTCCCAGGCGTTGAGCCATTCGGAATCGAAGTCAATTTCTACACAGAGAGCAGGTGTCACAAGAGCAGTCAACAGGTCAAGTAATAGACTTATATATATTGTCTTATTTGACATCTGAAAGGGAATTCAGTTCACTTAAACCCATCTCAAATAGTTGAACAAGAAAAACTTGAAACAAATGTTTCGCATCGCAATCGCACTGTTAATCAAAGTTAAGTTAATAGATCCCCAAAATGCTGAGCAATCTGTCAAATGATATTAATTGTCTGTCTGAATCAAATTGTTCAAATGTTGGCAACATTTTGAATATTTCGAAATGACTCCATTTTGAGCTGGTAGTGAATTTGTCAACGACAAAAATTCATTTTCATAATATTCTCAAAATCATTCACTCAAAAATGTGGATATAAAAGTTATCTGACTACGAAATGATTGAGTGAATGATGTGGATATAAAAGTTGAACACCTTCAACATGATTATATATATATATAATATGAATTGCCTATTATTATGATAATGAATACATATTAGCTTAAAGGAAAAAACACAATTCCGTTATTAAACGACTTTTCACACTTTAAGAAGACTCTGTTAGCAAAATTTGATTTTGTATTCCGATAATTCATTTTTTGTTTTCTTTTTTCTTTTTTTGATTGTTGATGGCTTATTGGGTGTGTGACTAACCTGTACTCTGGATTCGGGCAGATTTATCTTTAATGCGACCTCCTCGCGCATGAATATGTCCGGGTAACGTGTCTTGCCAAAGAGCGCCTCCAAAACATCGAGCTGGGCCCGTGTGAATGTTGTCCTTTCCCGACGCTGTTTTCTCGTGTTGACGCCTGTAAAATGTGTTTAAATAATAATATAGGAAAAAGCGTACATTAGCTACCATTTTCAAATAGTCGAGTGCCTAACCAAATGTGCTGAAAGTTGGGGCAACCAAACATATATATATATATATATATAGATACATAAGTACTTATATGTACCTATATATTTGTATATATGCATATATTGCGCATACGCATCCTGGGCAAATGGAAACTTTAATTAACATGCCGAATCGGAATTCTTGTGTGTGTGTGTGTGTTTTTTTCTTGTCATACTTTTCCCAGTGTTTTTGGCTTTTTATTTGTACCGACAGGCAAACCGTTATTCTTAGCAACCCCTATAAAAAATTCCACCCCTAAAAGCGTTCTGTGTTTTGAACCAACCCCGCACAGCAGCAGCGGCAAACCCAAAATTTCTTCTATATGAATGTTTATATATAATATACTCACGCACATACACACACACACACAAGTATGTATATAAAAGCGACTGTGTGTGTGTGTGTGTGTGCTAAGCCGTGGCATTGTTTGTTTTTGCCGGGCAGCCGGGCAGTTTGTTGGTGCGTGTCTGCTGTGCTGCTGTCCCAAATATTCAGCGAGAGCACCCCTTTTTGGCCAGGGCATGACAAAATGCCTTTTCAATTCGAACCGAACCCACCGCTCACCCCGCTCCACCACGCACACCCTGCCATCCAGCCACCCTGTCTTGAGCTAGCCACACATGTATGCCCATCTCTGTCTGGCGCACGTGTGAAGTCTTTGGCTCTATCAAAAATTAATGAGTTAGTCATTTTGGTCATGAATTTATAAATTGAATAAAAACTTAACTTCACTTGGCTCGCGTATCGCCTTTGCCACTGCCACTGCCTCACCCTCTACCTCTACCTCTGGCTCTGTCTCTGCCCCTACCTTTGCCTGTGCCTCTGCCTCTGTCTCTGTCTTTGCAGCTGCCGCTTTTCGTTGTTGCTTTTAGTTTATTTTCATTTTTATTTTGTCGCTTTCAAAATGGTCGCCACATCAGTGGTTGTTGTTGTTGTTGTTGCTGTTGTTGCTGGTTTAAAACAAAATTAATTGCAATTTGTAGTTTGGTTTTTGCGACGCACAACAACAATAACAAAATCAGCCAAGAGCATTTCGGTTTTTTTCTTTTTTGGTTTGTTATTTTTGATGTTTTTATATGTTATTTTGTGGTGCCCCGAAACCTTGGAAAATGAACTGCGCCCATTGGTTATTTTGTTGTTTTCATATTTATCAGTTTTTGTTGCTTATAGTTGGTTTTTTTTTCTTTCTGGAATTGATATTTGCTCAATGCTTCAAACTGACTCGCAGCATATACATACCTGAATAGTAAAAAGACCAAGGCTGATCTGAAATGATATCCAAGTTTCAGCTGCTAATGAGTCAATATTTAGACAGCTCTCAACTAAAAGTTGATGTCGCATTTCAATCAAAGCAGTTTTTCACATCTTTCTTATTTGTTTTTCATTTGTATTAATAATTATGATTGCTATATGTATGCTGTCGATTTATGTTTAAATCCCTGAATTACTTATCAAATGTTTAGGTATATATCCCAGAACTGTATTTCTGCTGCCGTTCACAACATATTTATCCATCTAGACGGCTGCTCATTTCACATCAATTTTCTTTAGCTCTGAGAATTTCTTATTGCCTTATATAAGACGAGTATATCTTCAATCGTCAGGTTCTGCTTACAAGTTGAAATAAATATCAATTTATTACATTCGATTGTGTTATTTTCTTTCGACTCTGTCTTCCTCTACTTTCTGACTGCTTCATTTATATATTTTTTCCTTTTCTGCGCAAATCTTTTGTTGGCTTTAAAGTTTTTTATTTTCCTTTTTTGTTGGTTTGCTTTTTGGCATTTTGTAGCATTTTTGTCAGGTTTTTGTCATTTGCAGCGTCACCAAAATGAGACAAAAAACCCAAAAAAAAAAAAGAAATAAAAAATAAATAAAATAAAATAAAAAGATGAAGAAAAAAAAACCGGAACCCAAACACTCGACTCATGGATTCCCAGAGCTGAGATTCGACTTCGACTTCGACTTCAGCTTCAGCTTCAGCCTCAGCTCATTATTCATTTTGACAATTCAACTGATAATGATGCAATCGATGCGAAACGGCATTGAAAATCATTTTGTGCGACAACTGGGCTGCACATCGACAACGACAACGACATCGACATGCCCCAAACTCAATACTCAATACTCAATACTCAATAGCCATTCCGAGTAACGTTCTCCCCAATATTGCCCCAAACGTCATCCTGCGCATGCAAATTGAGTTATCTGGCAAAACGGCGTCTGCTCATGCGCCCCATATATCATTTATATCATAACTGAAGAGGGGCAGAGTTGCGCGCGGGGTGGGGGAGGGGGCGGGGAGAAGTGTTAGTTGAAGAGATTTGTGGTTGGTTCCCCACATTCAACTTTCAGCACATTGTTTTCGCTCAGTTCTTACGTGTGTATTTTTGTTGTTTTTCTTTCTTTTGTTTTTTTTTTTACCAAAATTGCAATGCGATATTTACCCCACATACCTTGGGAGAACCCAACGGCCTCCAGTCCGTGTGGCAGGCCGAAGGGACCCAACGATGGCATCGGCATGCCCGGCGGCAGCGGCCCATGCGGCACCGAGTGGTGCGGATGTGGGCCGCCATAGCTGTGCGGATGTGGGCCCAAATCACCTGATTTGAGAAAGCCCGCCGCCATCAAGGCTTCCGTTGAGTGCAGCGCCACGTTGATGCTGTTATTTATATCCTTTGGCAGATCCTTTTTCTGACTTACTGCTGAGCTATCACGCTCTCTCTCGCTCTCGCTCTTTCTCTGTCCCTTGAGTGCTCGTCCTCCTCTCTGTGCACCAGTGGACCTGCGGATCTGGATCTGCGAATCTGCGGATCTGTGTGGACGTTGCAGTCACCGCTCCGTTGTTTTCAATGAACACTTGTTGCTCGGCGTCTATCTGCAAAGGATTAACAATTTATTTACTTTGAAACGGATTATGGAGTGCAAACTGAACTGTGAATGTTATATGATAAAAACACAACAAAATGTTGCAAAAAAAAGTTCGCTTTTTACATGCTTGTGTCACATGTCAAAAGCAGAACCCTTTGAATGCACCTCATCGTTAAGTACATACATATATGCACATACAGCTTCAAAGCACTGACTGGGACGACCAGCTTAAGTAATTTCATCGAAAGTCCATTCAGTTAATTACTTTCTGCATAATTACGCATAAAAAAGGGCAAATTCCTTTGAAATGCTGACTTGCAAATTGCAAAGAATCTTGGTGACTTTTGTTGTAATGTGATTAAAAGTTAGTAATTCACTTGTGGCCCACTTGTGCAACAGCTTAGCACCCGGAAAACTGGGTTGAAAAACAGTTTACACTTTAATTGGTTGGCTTTTCATGTGTGCTCGCATTATGTATTCAAATATAATCTGGAATCTCTTTTTAGTATTTCTTTTTGTTTAATCACGTAAAAAGGATGTGCATGGAATGGTTTCTACATATTTTAAATTAAGTCTTATTATAAATTAAATCCTTTTTTCACAGTTTTAATTTCATATATATCTGCGAGACTTGAACTCCAGGGAATTTCAAACAAGTTGAAAATAATATTCGTAAACTTTAAACCGATTCTCTATGCTGGTTAATCTATATTCAGACCGGCATATCCTAGCCGGTGATCAAACGAAACAGCTTGAAACAATTTCAATGGGCCGCGTATACTCCTGGGGCATGAACTGAGCCGCGTTGCCAGATTGGTCAGATCTGGTCGACTGGCCTGCGCCTCAATATCAATTTGAGCCAGATGTGTTATTAATTTGAGTGTGCGCGTGAGCATGTAATTTGCGGTCTGCCGACTGAGACGGAGACGGAGAAGGAGACGGCGACGGCGACGGCGACGGCGTGCGTACTCCGTATGGGTATGGGTTTGGGTTTGGGTTTTGGTTTCTGTTTCGGTTTCCGTTTCGATTTCGGTAAGTTGTTATCTCAGCATATGCATATACATGTAGATTGAGGGATTCGGGTGTTCTCTGGCTCGAGTGGATGTTGCGATGAATTTGCGGCTTTGGTTTTTGGCTTTGCCGGTTTCCATTTCGCTTGCGTTCACTGGATGCATTTGGATGCATTGAGCCATGAAAACGACATGACAAAACAAAACAAATTTGTTGTTCCCATTGCAGGCTACTTAGTGTGCTATGTGTGGATCGATTTTTCGGGTAGATGCTATACATGCATGCTTATGGATATATATATATATATATATTTATGTGACAAATAGCCTAGCTGCATTTGCCAATTTCACAACAATGAAAGACCGCCGAGGTGTCCGTGCTAATCCCGCAATTTCACTGCCTCTCACTTCCCTACTGCCTGTCCCTGTCCCTGTCCCTATCCCTGTCCTAGTCACAATTCTCCGTCTCATTTCCACACAGTTCGCTTTCGATAGTGCTAATTTTTTTCGCACGAAACGACCAACAATTTTAAATGAGAAAAAACAAAAATGAAGCTGGACAAAAGAGTTTTGAACTGGTCGCCGGGCATATGAGTATTAAGCCAGAATTCAGTTTGAGGTTAAGGTTCAGTTTTGTCTGCGCCTAATCTTAATACCCAAGCCATTGTCTCATCATGCCCAATACCCGATGCCTAATGCAAAGTGCTTAATGCTCATGTGTGCGTCTGTGCGTGTGTGTGTGTGTGTGTGTGTGTGTGTTCCTACCTCAACTCTGCACATCCCATTTCGACCTCTTAGTGAGTGTCGGAGCTAATCCAGCGGCTAAGCACAGATCAAACATCTTCGAACCGCAAAACAGCCCAAAAAGTCTAAGTCTAGGCGGTACCAGTTGGCGTGATTATAGAGTTGGGTAATCTTGCAGTGCCATTGCGATAACAGACCTTCCCAAATCTGAGCCGTACATAAAACTCAGTTCTTAACTAACTAAATAAATTGTATATATTAGGTAATAAACATTGAACAAGTCGAAATTGAAACCATCACTCGTCGCAGAACCTTAATAAAACTACCATTGCCAACTTGACACCTCCGAAAGAGCTATCTATATATAATTATATATATAGCGTGACATGTATTTGTGTCTGTATCTGTTTCTGGCTTAATTGTTTATTGCCAAATGTGGCACATACAAAGCAAAGCAAAAAAAAAAGTCTACTAAAATAGAAACAACAAAACAATATAGAGAGCTACGTGATCTTGTTGTCATTCGTCGCTGCTGATTATGAAAAATCATGGCAAAAAATAAAAGAGCCAAAGGCCCCGCTGGCTTTTGTGATTGCGCTTCGGGGACTTGAAAACGGGGACTCTATGCCTCTATGCCACAAAATCATTTCGGCTCGACATATATCACGTACACGCACTTTCATAAAAAATTCACTCGGCATTCGACAGTCGACAGACGACAGACGACAGACGACAATCGACAATCGGCATTCTGCATTTTCACTTTCAGTTTCCGGGCTGAGTTTTGCTTTGAGTTGGTTTCTTCTTTATTTCTGGTTTTTATATATATTTTCTGTGTGTGTGTTTTTTTTATAGGTTTTTCGATTCCATCTTGTTTTATGGCCTCTACCTTTCGAATTTGACGCCTATCCTGCTGATGCCGTCGCTATTTGGTGTGTTTGGCTTATGATTCTTGTAATGTTGTACTCGCATCTATTTTCCCTCCTGCCCCTAGCTCGTAATTACGGTCAAAATAATATTTTCAAACTACTACTGGCTGACAGCGGCGATCCGAAAGTAAACAGCCTTAGGAAAATAAACAAATCGAACGCTACCGAATCTTCCAGCTGATTGACTGACTGGCTGACTGGCTGACTGACTGACTGGATGACTGACTCACTGACTAAATGACTAACTGACAATTGAGCAGTGGACAATTGGTCCGATGGACCCGCACTTTAAGATCGCTGGACAACTGTCGAAACAGTAGCCCAAGCTGATCGTGTTAGAGACTTGGTCTGCTCCTCTTCTTCCCCTCCTTCTTCTTCTTCTTCTTCATGTTTTAGTTGGTTTTTGTGTTTTTATCTCTGTTTTTTGTTTTTTTCTTGTTGTTTTCTTCGTTGTTTTTTTTTCTGATGGTACCCTGGGAAAGTGTGTAACCAAATTTTGGTGATTTTTTGCTTTGGCTACTGTTAATTTGTGCCATGGGAATATTTTTGTTTGTGCCTGTGTTGTCGATGCTAAAAACTCTTCGACAGTTTCAAGTTGATCAATTAATATATTTTGCATTTAGTTGATTAATGACTTGCTGGCCATTCAAATGTTGTACAAATACAAATGTTGTTGCATCCAAATGGAGACGGCTGATTGCTGATTGACTTCTTTAGCCGACTTGTAGCATTGAATGTGTATTTAGAAAGCGAAAGATGAGCCACATCAAATGGAGCCAAGTTCAAAGTCTGGCCAAATGAGATACGAGTCGACTTGTTGTTGCTGTTGCTGTTGCTGTTGATACCACGATTGCGAATATATACCGTTCTATTACCAAAGACCAAAGACCTGACAGCCAAGTTTATTGTGCAACATTCGGCCAAATCCAGCGGCAAATTACCAGAGATACTTAAGCTCTAAGACGTGCATATGAATGCATATAGATAGCGAGAAGCGAGTGCAACCAGCTGTCAAAAGTGCTCACTTGTCATAAGCAGTTGTTGTTGTAAGTAGTCCACTGTTGCTGCTGGTGTTGTTGGTGTTGTGCTGCAGCAATTGCGGCTATTAGCTGCCTTAACAAGCTCAGTAACCGCTTGATATGTCCAGGCTTGTGGATTTACAGTGCACAACACAAGACTGGAAATCATCATGATACCATATCGCCAATGCCACAGGCAAAACATTACTGCCTGTGTGTGAGTGTGTGTGTCTGTGTGTGTGAAAGTTTCAACTAATGGGAATTTAGTGAACAAAAGCTGTCAACAGTGAATGTTGCAAGTTTCGTAAGTTGTGCGTATCGCTTGCAGCACAGTGTAGAAAAAGTGTGAATAACTCTAACGTTATGGCCGACCTGAGAAATATTTCTCAGGCTCATTTACATAGCGTGTAGCTACTGGAATATATGTATATGCAACCAGCAGCAGCAGCAGCAGCAGCAACAACAACAACAACAAGTCGCTCAACGAGCGGACTGTGACTGAAACTAGTAGTCAGACGGAGACGTAGACGCAGACGGAGTCGCATTCGGAGTCGGAGACGTAGAAGGGGACGCAGACTGAGACTAAGACTAGCCTAGCATAATAAGCTGTCTGTCGAAAATAATGCAACTTAATAAACGCAGCAAAGAATGCAAGGCGGCTGAGGTGGCACGTCCCAAGCTGCCACATTGCAATGCTAGCAACTTGGCAACTGGAAACGGGAAAGAGAGTGAGACATACAGAGAGAAAGGAAGACAGACAGATAGAGATAGAGATAGCTAGAGAGAGAGAGAGAGAGAGATAGAGAGAGACAGAGAGAGAGAGGAAGAGGGAGAGAGAGAGACTGGAACTGGTAGCCAGTTTGAGACCATGTGCCATTTCTACGTAAATCCATTTTGACATTTAAATTTGCAATTTTCGCATAAAATTATATTTATTTTTTCATTGGTGAAAATGCAACCTTGCAACTGCTGTTGTTGCCGCGCTGTTGCCACTGATGATGTTGTTGATGTTGATGTGTACAATTCCAGCTACTGACTCCGGCGACTCTCTGACTGCACTGAGTGACATACTGACGTTGACGTTGCTGAAGTTTAATTAACAAACGTGCCAAATAATTGAAAAAGTGTGAAGATTTGACAAGTTTAAGACGCATTTAAAATGTGCACATGGCCTAGAAACCACTTGCTGCTAAACCGATAACAGCCAGCAGCCAACGCAGCCAACGCAGCCAACGCAGCCAACGCAGCCAATGCAGCCAATGCAGCCAATGCAGCCAACGCAGCTAATGTGGCTAGATATGGCGACAACTTGCCTATTTATTTTTAATTACATTTTGATTTTGCTGTATTTTGTTGCAATAGTTTCTCATTTTGTTAATCATATGCATTACACATTAAATTAAATTGACAATTGAACACTTGACCATATAATTAATAGAAGCACACCGTTAGCAATTAAATCAGCAATCAGCCGTTGCCCAATGACAAATTGGCCAAGAGTTATAGTTATTTGCAAACAGGTCAGTGCGATTGCTATCAGCTTAGACATACAACTCGGGCGGGCGCAATCTTAAATATGCAACTGAACTCTATGCATTCTCTGAATGAGTTGTTAAATGTAAATTGCAACTGCAATTTTGATATGCTTGCAACAACTGAGCAGGTTTCAAAAGCAAATCAATTAACAATTTTTCATGCTCATACGGCTAATTGGGTGCAATTGCCTGTCGCACGTTGCTCCTTGCCCCTTGGCCGTTGGCCGTTGGCCGTTTGCCGTTGTCCATTGCCCGATGAACTTTGTGGTCATAAGGATGATTGTTTGGACCATTCAATATTGTAAAAATAGGAACAGCAGCCGCACAATACAAGAAAAACAACAACAAATGAACAGAAAAAAATTATTGAAATATTGTGACAACGAGTGTGAGAGTGTGTGAGTGAATAAATGAATGAATGTTGCCTTCAATTCGGACTTGGCTTGTACAAATGATTGCATCATAGTAAAAATAAATCAAACAAACACACACACACACACACACAAACACATACAGGCACAAATCAATAATAATGCGCTACGGTAATAGAGTAAAGAGCCCTGACTGGGCAAAGAGACACTGAGACCAAAAACAGTAACAACAACAACAACAACAACAACAACAATAGCAATAACAACAACAACAACAAACTTATTATTTGACGCATTGTCAATGTGATCTTGATAACTGGCCGGTTCGGCATGGTACGGTTAGGTTTGGTCTGGTCTGGTCTGGTCTGGCCTGGTCCCCGTGAGTGATTTCTATTTAAATGGCTTTGTCAACGAAATTCGAGAAGCAAAAACAACTAAAAAGTTCGGGTACAGCCGCGTAATGAGCAAAGAGTGAAGAGAGATAAAAATTAATACAAATAATTGGAAAAAAAAAAAAACAAATAATAATAAATAAAAAAAATAACAAAAAGAAAAAAAAAGACACGAAATAAGAAGAAAAGAAGTCAATCGAAATGAAATGAAACCTCACTTAAGAGGCAAGGCGAGGCGACGCGACGCCAAGGCGTCACAAATTGACAAAGACTCGAATCCGTATGAGCCTCCGCACCCGCCCCCGTCTACCGCAGACTCCGACTCCGAGTTCAGCTCAGTTGCTCAAGAAGAAATCAAAATAGTGTAGGCACACAGATATTGGGCGTGCATCGATGTATCTATGCTAAACAATGGCACTCTGGGCCTGGAAGCTTTGGCTCTCTCAGATAAGCTATCAAAATGTCGCGACGCGATCTTGACTTGAATTCAATTCATGAATTGAAACGGACCAAGTAACGGATGTGGATTTTGGTTGTGGATATGGATGCTGGATGCTGTATGCTGGATATGAATGAATGAATGAACTGCTTCGCCTGCTTCAATTCAAATTGAAATTGAAATTGCTAGTGGAATGGTACATTTATTTTGATGTTGTTGTTGCTTTGGCGTGGGCGATTCAAGGGGGCTTTTTATGCTCTGCTCAGCTCAGTCTCTGTCTCTGTCTCTGTCGCTGTCGCTGTGTCAGTCTCAGTCGCAGCCTCAGTTTTGTTTTTGGGGGGGAGAATGAATCTCGGTGGAGTAAGAGTATCTGTCGGCTGTCGGTTGCCAGCCAGCAAGCCAAAACAAATTGCCTTGCATATTAATTTGAACAGAAAACATACAGAAACATCCATATACATATCTATGCAAATTAATAATAATAATAATACAAAAAGCAGCGACGAGACACAAAAATATTAAAAATATATACGTTTGTTTGTCTGTACATATGAATATACAGAAAAGACGCTCGATGTTTTAATTTATAGCCAAGCCGCTTTGAAATTAGCTAATAAAGCGCGGCGGCAACAGCAACAATAACCCCAAAAAAAAAAAAAAAAAACCAAGAAGAAAAATAGGAAAAAAACCTAAAAACTTATCAAAATGTGTGAATAATGTGACCTGAACGGGTCCGTCGGTTAACAACGCTTTAGTTGAGTGGATATCGGATTGGAGACCGAAGTAAGCATCGCTTAGGTTCAGCATAGTTTTGTTCGACATAGGTTTGGTTCAGCTCCATTGTGAGGCGCTGCTGCACAGTAGTTTTGGGTTCAGGTAGCCCCTCGCATATAATTATAGCATATGCATACTACTTATAGTATGTAAGTTAGTTGTTGTTGTTGTTGTTGTTGTTGGCTGCTAATGTTTTGCTTTTGAGTTGACTCTTAACTCTTGACTCTTGAGTCATGGCTTTTGACTTTGTTGGCCTTTGTTGTTGCTGATTACAGCCATATATAGATTGTTCGCCCCTTTGCCTAATTAACAAACAGTCCAAAAGGGGCGGCATTAATATGCCCATTATAATTATGAAAATCTATTTTGAATTCGTTGCGTTTTCAGTTTTAACAATATCGCTGCGAACACCATGCAGCTTACTCATCTGGAATTTCCTGTATGCCTGCATCGCAAACTCCTCCTCTATCCTCAATCTTCCACAATCATCCACAAGCGACTGGACTAACTGCTTTTCAGTGCAACTAGTATGCTGTATTAAATGTAGAACATAAATTATAATCCTATTGATACTCTCTACTACTGCGATGCATAACTGCGTGCTGGACTTCAGCTACAAATACTGCTTAAAATTCAAATAACTTAAGAATCGAATAATATGAATAACTCTATATCTATCTAACTATTTACCCATATGCATGGACTATATTAACACATCATTCTGCTTCCTTTGTCAAATAGAAACCCCTAAACATATCTCTACAATAATTACTACAAGTTTGTGAAAGATTTGTTCATAATTTAATTGTATTTCTGTTTCCGAATTTATTTATTTTCGGAATTAAATGGGTCAAAGTTCTGGTAGTATACAATATTCCTAAATATTTCAATTCCAATATACTCATATTCCAGGTCTTCATTCATAGAATGTGGATATATATGTGACTATATATGACTGCTTTTTCATTGATTTAGTTTTAGTCTAGCCACTTCGACGGTGCAATGCTGGAGGTAATAAGCTTATATATAGTAAGCATATGTATAAGACGAGCTCAGATCGGTGTCGTATCAAACCAAAACTCAAATACTATTTTCGCTTTTTCTTTTGACTTATAACTTATAACTACTGTGTAAGCTTGGATGGATCTAGATGATAGTTATAATCCTTGCCGTGTCGTATTTGCAGCGTCGTCGTTGTGTTAGTTGGTTGCAAAATATACAATGTGTTGATATTAGATTGTGGTAGTAGTAGTACGTATATAGATTTATTTAATCGATGGTTTTGTGCAAATGCAAAACTCATCTGTAAACTGCACTCACCAAAAAAAAAAGAAAAACCAATAACGCGCAACTTGCCCCGTCGAACGGATATTCCAAACGATCGAGGAAAGGACCGTTTACAGAGATCGGAGATCAAAGATCGGAGATTGGAGATCGGAGATCGGATATGACGGTGGAATATATATTATTTGTATGTAGATCCAATTGTTTGCGTTGGTGGCATGTGTTAGATTATGCACTGCCTGGCTGATTGCATATAGTATTCACTATATATATGTGGGAAAATTGGATTTCGATTCTCAGTTATTGTGGCGATTGAGTTATTGTTGTTGTTTTAGCCAGGTTAAGGACAAATACACTTGCGACAGACACCAAAAAAACAATGCACACTGTTTGCGTTGATGAACGGAGTATCTTTAAGAACTTTTGCTAGCGGTTGTACTCGTTGTTGTTGTTGTTTGTTTGTTTTTTTTTTTTTGTTGTTGATGTTGTTGTTGATGTGGTTGATGTGGTTGTTGTTGCACACGCGCATACACCAATGTTTGTTGTTGTGTTTTTATTTCTTCTTTTTTTTCAAATATATATATTTTTAATTTTTGTATTTTTGCATATAACTTTTGCGACGTCTGTTGTTATATCGAATTTGTTTTTATTATTTCTGGGTGTGAGAGTGTGTGCTTGAGTGTGTGTGTGTGTGTGTGTTGTTTGCGTGTGCTTATGGTTGTGTGCGTGACACGGCAATCAACAAACGCGGCGAAGTATAACGGTGAACGGTAAACGATGAAACGCTGTGGACCAACAACAAAACGAGCGAGCGGAGCGACGAACGCACAACCCGAGCGGCACGAATGTTACTTTGGAACTGATTTTCGTCGTGACACCTTCAATGCGAGCAGCAGCAGCAGCGGCGGTAACAGCGGTAACCCAACATCGGCAAGCACACAAGCAAGCAGCGACTGCGGCAGCAGAAGTCGTTCGACCAGTCCAATTTGTTGTTGTTTCTGCCGTTGCTTCTACTCTCGTCGTCGTCATCGTCGTCGTCGTCGTCGTCGTCGCCGTAGTCGTCGTCGTCGTATCGTCGTCGTATATCGTCAAACGCCAGCAACAGCAACAGCAACAACAACAAGAGGCCAAGCAACTTCCTTTTTCCACGCACGCACGCACACACACACACACACATACACTCACTCACACACACACACACATACTCTTGTAGATTGAGAGCGAGAGCGCAACGGTTAAGCAATGGCTGACAGCGAACGTGAGCCGAGCTCAGCGTGCGCCAGAGCGAGATGACTGGATGGTATGCAGCAGCGATTGCCTGGCTGGCTGGCAGCGTATATTTTGTTGACGCTGGCAGCGGTTTCCCTTTTGTCTCGCTCACCCCGGCGCGACAGTGGGGCAAGTGTGAGCGAGTGCGCTGCATCTGGCAGCTGTATTTACCTATGTGTTGTTGCTGTTTGTGTGTTTTTGCTGAACCACACCCCCAAAAGCAATGAAAATTTCAGTGGTTGTTGTTGTTGCTGCGGCTGCTGCTGCTGCTGCTGCTAGCTGCTAGCTGCTAGCTGCCACTTCTTTGCACTCGGTTCAACAACCAAGCAGAGCGCCAACTTTGCTTTTTATTTATCTTTTTCTCGTTGTTTTTGCACAAATTGTTTGATTCCCCTTAGTTGTTGTGGTTGTTGTTATTGCTGTTGTAGTTGTTGTTGCTGTTGTTGTTGCTGCTGTGTTTTGCGCGCGCAATGAAATTTTAATGAGAATGACAGCAGTCCAAACACACGCAAAACTCAACTACTAAAGCAATGCCGAAATTGTTAGTTAGCAGGAATGAAAATAAATAATAAAATAATACAGAAAAGAAAAAAAGGAAGAGAAAAAGACGAAGAAATAAAAATAAATAACAAGCAGAGCAGAGAGAGGAAGAATGTTGCAGACTGTGCGGGGCAATGAGGTAAAGGACCCTGGTCAGGACGACAAACAACCAACATAACAGCAGCGGCAGCAGCAGCAGGAACAGCAGCAGCGACCAAAATTGCTATATACTAGCGGCAGGCAACAACAATGCTAATGGAGTCGGAGAATGTACACGCCACCACATCACCACCCCCAACCCGCATTCCCATCACCGTTCCCGTTCCCCCTTGCAACGACAAGAAGCAAAATAGCGGCACGTCCTGTAGTTGAAAAAATCATTCACTTTTGCGTCTGCCAAGTGGATTTCAAAGTGCTCCTCGACCGGAGCTTACTGCAACATTCATAAATAGAAGAGGAAAAACTTCTACACACACACATTTTCTACAGTTTATGACAAGAGTATGAATACTTAAGCATTTGCTGATTTGTTTATTATTTTGAAATTATTAATTTATGATAAAGCACACAAAGAAAGACAACTCAATAAATTAAATTAATTTGAATATTAATGGCGAATTTACTTAATTGGATTACTGATTCTATTGAAGCTAAACTATTGCCTTAAACCGTATAAAATGATAAAAAAAAAAGAGATTTAGCTGAAACTTAACTGAAATATGGAATGGTAATAATTTGTCGCATATTAAGTTTCATATACATATATATCCATATTATTAATAATATTACATTCATTCACAAGTTAATACAATACTGCGACTCCGCTGTACATGATAGTTAGCCTACCCACAAAAACAACAACAACAACAACAACAACAAAATGGCTGACATGGCTCCTCGTTCGCTGAGTTTTTTATACTCTGCCCCCCATAGGTCAAGTGGGCATACATATTGCAATATGTTTGACAATACTGCAAACTTTGAATATGCGTATTGTTTGCCCACATACATATATTGATCCAATACTGCCAATCTGCCGCAGTTATGTTGCCAGAGTCACAAATTGCTACAAATATCAATCCAATAGATTACTTCCACCATCCATTTCCAGTTGAAGCGGAGACAAAGTATGGCGCAGTCGGTCAGATTCGCTTCAAAATGTTCTTCCTTTTTTTTTAAATATATACATATATATAATTTTGGCATTGTTTGTTTTGTTGCTATAGCTGACGCAGTGGAAAAAAAGAGCAAGTAGCAACAACAACAACAAAATGCCTTATCAAATTTGTATGCCACTTTGAAATAGCTGACGACAGTTTTTTTCCATGAAGTTTTACACACTCACACGCACAGCAAGGAAACACAAACGAAAATTGGAAAACATTTATTATTCTCATTTTTGATGTTGTTTGTCCCTTTGGCGCTGATCGAAAAAAGTTTTACTGGCTAATTGATGTGTATATCAAACATGGCGGCAATATCCCATCAAACCCCTTAAATGCGGCACATCCGAAAAAATGTTGAAAATAATTGATGAAAAAAGCACTTTCCAGGTGAGCCCTGGGCGAAAAAGCACTAGGAGCGAGCGAGACGAAACATTCGACTTGAACCAATAAATACAGATATATCTTTGCAGATTGTTTAGTTTGCGTATCAATTTCGTAGTTAAACTATAGTTGTAGTAAAACTACAAGATAAAAGTTAATAGTTCGTTAGTTAATTGGAATTATTTTGGTTGCGAGAATATCACTTCTCAGGTCTCTACTAATGAATCCCAGCGAACTTTTAAACACCGTACTGCAAAAACATTTATGGCAACCAACTCGAATTAATTCATAGATACACACACACACACACACACACATAGATGCACACAAATGCAAAAACAACTCGAATTAACTCATAGATACACACACACGATTGCACTTCTTTAACTACAGTTTTGCAAAGTGCGGTTTTCAAACTAACAGCCACTTTTATTATACATTTTTATTTTACGCCACACAACATTGAAAATGTGCCCATATAAAAAAGGGAAACATAAGCAGAGAATCGCTAATAACAATACAGAGAGCATGTTCGACTTGTAGATATCCTATAACTATCGAAATACATCGAAATTCATTGATTTGTAGCAATGGAGTTGACAGCCAAATAATATAATAATTCATTTATATATCCTGATATAGTATTAAGGTGCTATTGCGCTAACACACATGCATATACACACATATGTATGTAGCTTATGGGTGTGCACACTATCTTCTTCTTCTTGTTCTGCTTGTTACATACATTTACACAACTTCATGATACCCATATTTTAGAG
Organism: Drosophila sordidapex; assembly: GCA_035043295.1. Lineage (NCBI taxonomy): Eukaryota > Metazoa > Arthropoda > Insecta > Diptera > Drosophilidae > Drosophila > Drosophila sordidapex. The sequence continues at coordinate 5,755,501 of JAWNNA010000155.1, read as the reverse complement.
ACATATTTTTAATGGGTAGAGGATATAAACACAACCGAAAGCTTTTGCATGTGTGGGCGTTTTTCTATATGTGTGTGTATGAGTGTGCGAGTGTATTGTTGTTGTTGCTTATGTGCAGGGTTCGACGCCATTGCCCTGCACATTTTTCATAGGCGACAGTTTTGATTACAGGCACGAAAGGAGCGCAAAACTGAGAATGGAGAATATGGGCAAGGTGGAGATTTGCACTATGTGTGTGGACGTGTGTGTGTATGTGTGTGAGTGTGCTGTGTGTATGTTTTTGTTGATGTGTGGGTGTTTATCTACTGCACAACAATTGCAACAACAACAACAACAACATCAGCAGCGGCAGCAACATCGAGCGGCTAAAAACTCAACTTCGACTTGGACATGGACTTCAACTTCGCCATTCGCCTGAGCGCTGATTAACGACAATTCGTTTGCCAGATATTTTATTGCCACATGCAGAATGCCACTCATGCTCGTTGTTGTTGCGGTTGTTGTTGTTGTTGTTACTGTTGCTGTTGCACATTCATTAGGCGCTGTCGTAGGCGCGTGTCCAGACTCCAGTTGCAAGTCTCGGGCCAGTAAATTTCATTAGCGCCTGAGCCGTTGTCTTTTATTGTCTAAAGCGAGCTCGGCCACAAGGGGGCGACAACACCAAAGGGGCGTGGCATAAATATCATGATTAACTTGCGTATAACAAGCAGCAGCAGCAGCAGCAGCATCAGTATCAGCATTAGCATCAACATCAGCAGCAGAAAGTTTGAAATGTGTGACAGCTGCAAATGTCGCAAAAAAAAAAGACTCAATTGGCCAGTCGCTACGTATACGTAATATTTGATATCTTTTTATCACAGATTTACCGCTGGCAACTCATCGCATGATGATTGCAAATCACACAGCAATTGATACAAGAAAATGAAAGTCCGCAACATGTTGATTAATACAAGCTTAAAGCTAAACAGATATGATATATGACATATTAAATGAAAGACATAATGTGGCTAAGTTGGTTTTGCTATCTTTCTTGGCAATTAACTAGTTTTTTCATATGCAAACGTGATTTTCAGTAGTTTCTTATTAGGCCATGAAGGCTATGAATTTATATCTATATATTTATTAAGTTATTTGACTTCATCGCATGTGTATGCATTTCTGGAAATGCCATTATTATCAACTAAAGAGAAAACCCTGCAAAGAGTTTCCACACAAAACCAACAAAGTAACAAGCTGGAAATCGAGAAACGTGTAATAAATACTGCTTAGAAATGGAATACGCTCGAGTGGCAACAAAAAGGAAAAGAAAAAACAAGTAGTATATTTTAATTAATTGATGGATAAGACAAGGATTGTCAAGACGACAGAGCTGGTGCTTAACAAGGATACACCCAAGGGCGTCTCCGTGAATGGAAATGGAAATGTCGGCGCAAGTGGACGCAAGCGGAAGGCAGCGGGAATCAAGGTGGAAAACCGGGCGACGTCCTCTTTAAAACGGCAAGTGGAAATTTATTTCGTGGATGGAATTTGTATTCGTTCATTAAAAGGCACTCTGGCTCCGACAAAATGCTACTACAAAGGATCAATGCAGCTGTTGCAGAAGGGGCGGGCAAGCGGGCGGTCACAGCGGGCAGCGGGCAGCGAGCAACGGGCAGCGGTCAGCGGACCAAAGCAAAAGCCTGGCTCAGGGCAGAGGGACCACCGCGGTGCGTTCATGATGATGATAATGGTTTACTTTTATATTTGGTGATGGTTTTATGATGCGGTTAAGCGCTCAAAAACCGCAAAGTGACCGGCGCGCGACCTGCGCTGCTTGCAGATAACGCTGACGACGAGGACCTGCACGAGGACGAGCATCAGCATGAGTATGACACAAAAACAAAGCAGAGACAAGAGACCAACACTCAAAAGAGTCGCGTAAGCTGTTCAAGTTTCGGCAATGCCTGACCCAAGACGGGGGCAAGAGCAGGGCCAACAGCAGCTACCTGACAGCACAGCGAGTCCGTCTAAATCTGAGTTTCGAATCCGAGCCTGGACCGTTTCGCCGCAGAGCGCGCGACATAGAAAATAGCTAAAGGATTAACTGCATTCCGAGCGGTTTGGCTTTGGGCTTGGACTCGTACTCGGTCTCGGTCTCGGTCTCGGGCCAGCAACTTGACGACCCGGCGCGAGTTCAGTTAAGCATCGAGGAGAACTGCGGTTAGCCGGATAAACGCCTTAATCATGTTCATTGTTTCAGGGCAGGCCAAAGCATGCGGAAACAATAAAAATGCGAGCGCATTAATCTCAGACTCAGCGCAGGCTAGCCGCAAACCGGAGCTGAACTAAGGAGTTGTAAGGAGCTAGCGTCGCAGTCGCAGGACTCCAATTGCGAGCCCTAGTTATTACCTGAAGCACGAGGTGATTATGAGTTTATGATCTCTCCGTGCCCGTATCAGGTAGCTGTTAAGAAATTTAACTGGAAGCAGCAAAAACAGCAGCAACAGCAGCAACAGCAGCAGCAGCAGCAACAAGAGCAGCAACATTCGATAGTCGACGGCTTTACGCCTTTGCCAAATCCGTGCTGCCTTAATAAAGCTGAACCCCCGCCAAAAATGAAGCTGCAACAACAACAAAAACAACAACAACAACATCAGCAGCAGCAGCAGCTACTTGAGCTCACGGATTTATGGGTTTTTGGTAATTGAAACCACGGGACCTGTGCCAGTGCCTGTGCCAGTGTCAGAGTGTGTCCAGGCCCAACAGCGTAGATCCAGCTGCATCCCGCTCGATATCTCCTAAGCAACAACAGCAACAACAACAGCAACAACAACAGCAGCAACAACAACATTAACGATTATCAGCGATTATCACGTTTTCGATAATGAGATTTCGTTTTATGATTTCGTCAGCGTTTTACCCCTTGCGCCAGAATCTCTGCTTTTTTTTCTTTCTTGTTTTTGTTGTTTTTGCTTTTGGTTTGGCTTTTTTTCTGCTGGCTGCGTTCGTTTGTCGAGTTTAAGGGCGGTTCCAGCCAACTGGGCTGGCAATTAAGTTATGTCAATCCACTTGCCATATGGCACTCCACTACGTGAAGAGTTTCGAAAGCGCTGAGTGAGAAGTGGGGAGTCTGAGGGAAGTCACAATCTGAATCTGAGTCCTGGCTTTCAGTCAGAGATTTATGTTGTAAGTTAGCCGTTGTGTTTGTTTTGGGTGGTTTCGGCTGCTTGTGCTGCCCCATTTGGACCATAAGCGATTAGCAATTGAACGAGACGCTCTGCAGGATTCATCAGCATAGCTCTCAACCACAAAATCCTCCTCTGAAGTCAAGGTGTAATACGAGTAATTAGCATTCTTGCTTGCTCACATACAAATACATACTTGCCTGCATATACGTATATATAGATGCCCAACTATATATGTTATATAAAGATTATGTACATAAGGTAAGAGTCAAGTTAAACCATTAAATGATGGACTATTTGCACACATATTATGATTATATCATCAACTTTATTTATTTGCCGACACGATTTGATTACTGAACTAAATTTGAAGTTCTTGACACCCAGTCAAAAGTTGCTGGCACTTCTTAAGTAAGCGTCTATCAAGAGAATTTAGACCAACAATTAATACTATTGAGATCGAGTACCTTGCAACTTGTATCAATCGGATAACATGATAACATTAGCATGATTTAGCTATCTAACTATTCAAAATTTGTATAATCCCATTTGAAAGAGCTGGCCTGCAAAAAGTGTTGAGCTGCACACACACAACACACAACACACATTTATCTATTTACTTTTTTCTTTTCTTTTTTTTAATTTATACAAGTTGTGCCAATTTTGCGGAATAGCGTATTAAGTTTACATTTAGCGCTCACAAAGTTGTTTTTCAATTCAAATTCAAATCACTTTTTTTTTTTTTAATTTGCCATCTTAGTTATTAGCAGATAGTTTCTCAGATTTCTGACGACTGTAAATCGTTAACACAAACTTATAAATAAATACAAACGACGAACGATCAAAACGAACAAAAAGAAGAACCAACTGATTGTTCCTATGGGAATATGTTATATACCGATCAGACTTTAGACAGCTTCATTTGGCTATATTGTTAAGCAAATATGATATTCCAATTGCTGATATGCTTCAGGTTTCATAAATATAGCTATCAAACGGGGAAGTGTAGAAATATATAGATATCGGACTATGCAATTGATGCTAATTAAATATATGTATATATATACATATGGAGTCAAAAACCATTAACACTGTTAAGTATATATAGATGATGTATGTATATATAAATGTTATTGCCCGTTCTCTATAGCTATTTAAAATGAAATGTGAATCCCATTGCAGTAAGTGGTTAACTTGTGGATCTAATTTGCCACACGTATTCAAATTCGACCCGTAATGATATGCAAATTTGCGGTTTTGATGTGCTCACGTCCATGTTAAATGCTTAAGTTGTATTTCCTCTTTCACAAGCGCTGTTTGCCATCACAGATTCGTTTGTCTTCTTTTTGGTCTAATTTAGCTGACCGTTTCCCAGATTATTTAGCTCCCCCCTACTGCACAGATTTTCATTAATAAAACTGACTTAAATTACACAAACAAATAAATCAGTTACGAAAAAAGAGAACAGCAGCAGCAGCAGCAGCAGCAACGATCGCACGCCGTGGCAAGCAGTAAATATTCATCGAAGAGGAAGAAACCTGCCAAGTTGTAGATCATACAACAACCAACAACAACAACAACCAGTAATAACAACAACAACAACAACAACTGACCGTCAGTCCTCCTCTCGCTTGATCGACAGCCACTGTCTCAGCGCAAGTCTCGAGCGGAGTCTCTCTGAGTGCTTGAAGATTTGTGGCCGTCAGTTCGTCTGGCTGTCGCAGTCGGCAGTCGACAGTCGACAGTCGTCTCTCCATCTCCATCTCCATCTTCATCTCCAACTCTATAGCCATCGCCATCTCGCCGAGCCGGGCAGTGAGTTGTTGCACGACCGTTCATCATATACCCTTCAGTCCATTTAACACGTTTCTGACACTAATCCTGCCTTGATGAAACTAATTTTTTTCATGTGCCACGGCCTCCACAGAGCCAGTTGATTTATTTCAGCGTGCGCTGCTGGCGACCAACAACTTAGACAAAGTATACTGTTTATATACGCGACTCTATACTATATACAAATATGAATATATATATATATGTAAATATGTGTGTGTGTGTGTGTGTATGTGTATATGCATATCTGACTGACTGACTGACTGACTGACAATCGGAGGGACTTTGCCGTTCTCCGTTCGCCGTTTGCCGGTCTCAGCTTCTGCTTGAACTCACACGCAGCCAATTCAACTGTGGCAACGTTTCGGTCCCAAGATCGCTTGCTGTGATATGTATGACTATATCTGTGGCATGATCTTGCCACAAATTAGTTTGGTTAGCTGCCGTTGGTTGGTCGTCGCTGCCTGCCTCCGCGATTCTGCTGGCCATGTCAATCATTAAAAATATGTATGCAACAATCCGATCCGATGCCGATGCCGATGCCGATGGCGATGCCACAGCGTGGTTAAAGCCACTGTGACGCTGACTGCGACAGCAGCAGAGACAGAGACAGTGCAATGTCATGCTTCATTTCCTGAGTTGTCAATTTGTTGGACTTGTTGGAGCGATTCGAGTAGAGTTTCCATAAGCAGTTTAAGGTCGGGATGCGAGCTGTGCTCGCCTGCGATGAGTAGCCAAAAATAAACAAGTAAAAGCATTGCAGTCGCACCGATCCGACTACACAATACTCTGTTCCCAAACTGGTGCAAAAAATGCTCACCTTGACTATCGTTGAACTGCTTTTCAATCTATACATATAAAACTGAATAAGAATGTCTCAGTCAAGTTATATCGATTAGGATATACTCTAGCCGATGCAACCCACAAAGATCTTCTCGGCCCTTCTTCTGCCTGTTTTATGCCATGCTTCCCGCTTAACCCATTTTTACAGGGTAACCAAAATCCATAAGCAATATTTTGTTGCTGTCCGCTTTCGAATTGGTGCAACCAAAACGCAACTGGAGACAACAACAACTCAAAATTAGTTAGAAAGCAAATCAAGAAATATGAACAACAAATAAATAATAATGCTGAGAATTACCGCTTAATGCCATTAAATGAACAACAGGTGTACAACTGTTGAGGCATCGGAGGGAGTAGGGGAAAAGGTGGTTCGCTCGGGTGGAGGTCAGAGGCGTCTGCACAGTGAAAGTGGAAGTGCCAAATAACACTACAAGATTGTAGATTCCAAGTCAAAATAAAAATTAGCCAAATAATTATAAATTAATATAATAATAATTAATAATAATATATAATTATAAAACTAAATTAAATTAAATAAAAGGTACAAATGAATTATGCCTTTGCAGAGCGAAGAACAGATCAGAAAAATACCCAAAAATCAAAATCTTACATTGGTAACAAATCGAAATCAGATTCATAAATAAATCAATTTAGCTCAAAGGACAACTAACTTAATGGACGATTGTTCAGTCTGCAACAAACATGATCTACTTAAGAGAATCGTATTCTTAGCTTAAGATTTTTATCACTCTGTTCAGTTTTGACTGAACTTATCAGCTGTATCAAGAATATATTTTTCAAGCTATGTTCTTAATCTCTTCAGATAAAAATCGTACATTAACTACTCAATTTACATAAACCCACTTCTAACAACTTGATAACTTGAATTGGATAAATATTGTTTACATATAGTAAACATATATAATATCATACAAGACCTTAAAAGCTAATTTTTGACATTGGAATACACTTGTAATACGCGTAAATTCTCTCAAGCCATGTTTATCACAGCCAACATGTATAAGATATATATCTGTATATATCTGTAGCATACATATACCAGCCTATCTATATCTAGATCCAATAACCACACACACTATGGAGTATATCACGTTGGGTACTTTACAATGAAATACTTTGCGAACGCAGTCAAATAATAAACAAACGCCTCCCGAACAAATGAGCGCTCAAAAATGAACCTCTTCACAAGCACACATACATATGCGACTGAGCACATACATATATACATATGTATGTGTATATATAGGACGAAGGAGCAGGAATAAAAGCCAGAGGAACAATGCGACGGCATAATATGATTGGGACTGAGACGTCAGCGGTGTCAACGCCCATGGCAAACAGTGCGAAATAGGAAGAGAATGTCAGAGTGTGTGTAGGGTAAGTAGTTGTACAATGTGTATATGTGTGTTTGTGTGTGTGTGTGTGTGTTTGTGTGTGTGTGTGGAAAAAGGAGAGCGAAGGAACCGCAATGATCGATTGATCGTCGATTGATTGGGCAGCACCTAAAGTGAACAGCAACAAGGGCAGCCCCTTCAAGTAATTGCCAAATAATTGCATATCATATAACACACGCACACACGCACACACACACACACACACACACACACAGACAAAAGGCAAAAACTCTTATCGATCGTTGCCTGCAGCGTTTGTTGCTCCTTTTTTTTTTTTTTTTTTTGTTGCCCAGTGCTGCTTGCGGTGCTCGCTGCAGGCTATTTGCACATCGGGTTACCATATAGACCCACAGCCCACAGATAGAGCCTAACGATAAGCATACACACACACACACACACACATCTTTGTGTGTGCGTGTGTGTGTGCAAGCATGCGCAATTAACACGAGCTCAAGAGTTGAGAAGTAGTTGGGTTGAGTAATGGGAATGGGTTTCGGGTTTGAGTATACGTTTGGGAATGGGAATGGGCCTGGTCATAGGGGTAACACGGTGAGAGGACACGAACATCAGCAACAACTACAACAACTACAACAACAACAAGAATAGCAACAGTAACAACAAGAACAACAACAAGCACTGAGCACAGACATCGCGGTGCCTTTGCGAGTTTTTAATTGAATGCATTTCAGCGTAAAAGGTGAAAATACTTTTACTTCCTTACACCACAAAAAGCAAAAACAAAAAGCAAAAACAACAAAAAAAACCAATAAGCTAAGCATAGCAAAATATTGTGGGCATAACCGCAGCTCGAATACACTGTTTGAACACATGTGCTTTGATTCTACAAAACTGCATCTGTTAGACTTTATCTGTGGCCGTAGTTATGCTCATCTTATTCCTATTATTATTATTATTAATATTATATATATACTGGTTTCTCGCAATTGGCAGGGTATATGTAAGCGTATGCACTTGATATTATGCAATATGGGAAAATAATGGGATACATCAGCAAACCAACACGCAATTCGCACCCCAACCTGGCAACTGCTTCTAGCCCAAATTCGGTTTGCTTTGCTTGCTTATCAACTTCCATTTTCCGGGCTTTAAGCACAGCTCACACACCACTCACAAAACACACACACTACACTACACCCCTGCAGGTGTTGTTGTTTTTATTATTCATACCTCGTTATTGCTTATTAATTATTTTACGCTATTATATTTTTGTATCTGGTTGCGCTTGTTCTCTCCATGTCTGCGATAAGAAGCAACATTTGTTCAGTAGCAGCGAGTGTCAAAAACTGAACAAAGTTAGCAAACAGTAGAATAACTTAAGATCTATATCCATTTTGTGTAAATGTTTATTATTTATTATGACAACGACAAATCAACATAATAATAATTATCGCATTTCAAATGAGAGCCATAATCATTGAGTTAATTCATTGAGTTCATTTTCGAGTCATATTAACTTTATTATAATACCATCAAATATTCATATTTGTTTGAATTTTCAAATGTATTTTGTTTTTTTTTCATTCTTGCAACTGGTATTGCAATTTGATTGTGCGACAGTAATAAGGCTGAGGCAAGAAACTCGGAATCAGGCACACATCACACATCAAGTCGTCAAAGCAATCCAATATGAGTCAACATCAAATTGCGCATACGCCGCGTCTTCGTGCGTCGAGCAGCTGTAAATAAAATCAAATGCCAGCCAGCAGCTACTCTTGTGTATGTGTGTGTGTGTCTGTGTATGTGTGTGTGTGTGTGTGTGAGTGTTTGTTTTTTATATGATTCTATGTCCATTGTGTGTTATTTCCGGTGGCCTCTAAAGGAAAATTTTAAGACGTCAACGGTCAGACAATAACAGCAATAGCAACAACAAAGACAATTCCATCAGGTAGTTCCCCATTCTCCCCCAGCTCCGCCAACTGCATAATAACGAAGAAGAAGAGATTTCGTCTTAAAAGTTTTCTTTCTTTTGCTCTTTATGTGTGGAAACCAATAAACCGAAGAGGAGAATATCAAATGATATCAATAAGAATAATCAAATGAACCAAGGCCCCATAATTCGTCGCTTTCTCAACACACACACACACACACACACACACATTATAAGGGCTGAAGGGGGGCAAACTGGGTGTGCGAGAGGGTAAGGGGTAGGGGGTGTCTATAAGCATAACACTTGCTGTTTAGCGTAGATATTTCTTTGGCATCTTCCATGCCCTTAACATTTTTTTTTTTGGCAACATCTTGCCTTGGGCTTTCTCTGGGATCTGGGCACCATGCATATATTAACCATGATCGACGCCTCATAATTATTTTATTTTTTATTTTATTTGTTAATACTTGCAGCAGCAGCAGCAGCCGTTCTTTTTTTTTGTTAACAACAACAACAAAAATCAATAATACAAAAGATCTTTGAATCCAAAGATCTTCGCTGCGACTACAAAACTCTCTGCTGCCGTTCAGTTTTTATATGCATGCATATATGTATGTGTATATATATATATATTTTTTTTTTCTTTATATTGATGCTGCTGCTGTTCTTGTTGTTGTTGTATATATGCTTTTTCTTCTTTCTGTATTTTGCTTTGCTTTTGGGCTTTTTGTTTAATAATGAGACGACATTTCGAACGCATAAAATCGTCATAATAATTTTTGATATATGAAGCAGCGCAAGCCCGATACAGAGCGCTAATATCAAACGAATTCTTTTCAAGATATAAAAAAAAACACACACACACACAGGCACACACACACAGACACACACACACACACACACACGCATACAGCGAACAATAACTGCGACGCAAAGTCTCGCAGCAAAGGCAAAGAGCATCTTTGAGTTCACTTAACGAAACTTGATTTTGAGGCAGACACGGTAGCTGCATTGCACAGGGGGCAGCAAGGGGGTGTGTCCAGGGAGTTGAAGGGAGGCTAGCTGCCGCAGACCAATGCTGACCAATTCTTATAAGAAAAGCCATCGGCAGCAGGCAGCAGGCAGCAGAGCAGCATGCAAGAGCATAAATAAATAAAAGGCAGCCACAGCCAGCAACAGCAGCAGCAGCAGCAGCACCAGCAGCAGCACAAAAATCGAAAGAGAAAAAAAAACACAACACAACACAACACACACAACACACACAATATAAAAGAAGAAAAAAAAGAAGCATTAATCGTAACAATGTTATTAGTCGTACAACAGGGGATTAGGCTACCGATTCGTGCGCGAGGAGCTGACCAGCAAGCAGCTCTTGGAGCTGTTGCAGCTTGGAGCTGCGACTTGCTTGCTACGTTTATTGTCTGCACGATTGGGAACCTGCAACGGTTGCTGCTGCTGTTGTTGTTGTTGTTTTTTTTTTGGGCGCGTTTTATGGACAATCTTATGGCGGTGATTAAAGAGGGTGAGGCCCATGGTGGCATTGGAGGCGAGGCCCAACGCCAACGCCAGCTGCGCAGCCATTGCCACCGTATGCCACACTTTGTTGTTGGTATTGCTGTTGCTGTTGCTGCTGCTATTGTTGTTGTTGCAAAAGTTTACGGCTGCGCACTATGGTTCGCTCCCTCCGGGATTTGTTTGGTTTGCCTTCGTTTAATTGCATTAATTAAATGCATCACAGCCTGTCAGTGAGTGAGTGGGTCGCAACGGGGGCGTTGCCCAAAGGGGGCGTACTTCACAGAAGTGGCACAAGTGGATGAAGTGGGGAGTGTGGAGTGTGGAGTGGGGCCTTTAGTTAAAGGCTAGTTTGCAGTAGGGCACAAGTGTCGGTTAGTTTCATACAAATTACGCACATTGTTGTCCGCTGATTGTCTTACTGCAATTCCTTGTAGCTGCGAGCATAATGGAAAGTTGTTGGCTTCCAGAAGAAGAGCAAATGTCTATGTAGATATATATATTGTGGTAAGTATGTACCGTAAAACGAAGCCAATTAATTGTGCCTGCAGTCGACAGCACTTAAATTCCTCTTGCCCACAAATTAGTTGAATAATATAACAAAAAAAAAAACATTAAATTTGTACATATCACAAAAACTTGTGTCAAGTAAATATTTGAAAATATTTTTATCAATAAATTTGAAAAAAAAATATTTGAAAAGTTGAACTTTTTTTAAGTTAAAAAAACCCATACTTTTTGAGCTGAATATTTTTAGTGCAATATTTATTTATTTATTACGGACAGTTGCAGTTCTAATCTATCTATCTTAACTAATCTATCTTAACTAATAATTTCTGCCTTTTAGTTAACTGATTTTATTCCTTTGTATATCTAAAGTTGGCAACTTGTCAACTTGTGGTCTTTCCCCGTTAGAGTTTCAAATGTTTCCAAATTTCAAGTCTTTATCACAAGTTGTTTTTAAAAATAGTTTTGACCATTGCACTCGAAAGTCGATTTAGCTTAAGCCGGGAAATATTTCGATCAAATTTCAATTTTCCATGCATTTTTTGATTTGATGAATAAATGGAAAGATAAACTATCTTTCAAGGGTTAATATCTTAATTTACTTTCACTTGAATTCAGAAACAATCGAACAAGAATATAGATTTCGATATAAGCAGTTGGCAAATTGAGTATTGTGCAGCCAAGTCGACATTTAATTAATGTCATTTTGAAGTCATCTGAAAATGTAATCAACAATTAAAGTTTTTTCTTTAGCTGGAAATGTAACTAAGGCTTAGTTTAGTTAACGTATTTCACATACTCAGTCTAGGTTAACATTTGCTTAAGTAGCTGTCAGACTAGCTGGTAAGTTTGCTGGACAGGTGTATGCACGGTGTGTGTGTGTGTGTCTGTGTGTGTGCTTTAAACTATTCAACAACAATGAGCGGCGTCAATCAAATTTACTGTGTGCTGTTAGATCTGTTGGATAGTTTTGATATCAGACCGGGCTTATTGGGCGACTGCTGACAAAACATTGACAAGATCAACAATGGCAGTGAACTGACGAGGCGTACTGTAAATGTTAAGCCCACATTGGGGGAAAGAAAAAAAAAACAAAAATAAAAAAAGTTCACTCGAAACACGGAGAAAATTTCTGAAACGAGTTGCCAACAATGGCCAACAAAGATGGAAGAGAACCGAACCAACGCTTCCAGGAATGCACACACCGAGAGCGAAAGCCGGAGACGGAGACGGAGTCGAAGTTGGAGTTGGAGTTGGAGACGGTACAACGGTTTCTTGAGATACGTTGCGCTTATCTGCGGTGACGTCTCCAGTTGCTGTCGTTGTTGTTGCTGTTGATGTTGATGTTGCTGTTGTTGCTGTTGTTGCTGTTGTTGTGCAACCTTTTTGATTGACACTATTTACGTGCGGATTGAAGACAACCAAATTTTCGAATGCAGTTCAGTTGAGTTGAGCCCACGCATATGAGAAAGTAATTGTTTTGCTCGAGTTCAAATTGATTTTTACTTTCTTTCATGCTCGACTTGGCCAAGCACTCACACGGTCCCTGTTACCCTGATTCCCTGTTTCCCTCTGCCCATCCCTATCCCCATTCCAATCCCTTTTCCTTCTTCGTTTTATGTGTATTCCCAATCCCTCGTTCCTGGCTCTTTGTTTTGTTTAACCTTTCAATTTCTTGAGTCCCGTTCGCGTCTACAAGTTGCTTCTTTTTTTTTAAATCTGAGTCGACGCCGCCAACGCCAATGTCTGTCTATGTTGTGCGTGTGTGTGTGTGTGTGTGTGTGTGAATTGGCCTACTGTATGCACATGCATAGACAACGTGCCCATGTTGATATGTCTTCATTCTTTCAATATTGATCATTGCCGGGATAATCCTTCTTTTTAGCTGCAACAACTTGGAATTGAAATTGGGTCTCGGTCTCGGTCTTGGTCTCGTTCTTGTTCTCGTTCTTGTTCTCATTCTCTGTCTGTTCTCTGAGCACGGCGTCGGGCTGTCTACCTCATATTCTCATACTCATTTTCTGTCCGTCTCCGTTGGTGTTGCTCTCTCAGGCTACTTAGAGCACCCGGCTCTGGGTTTGATGTCCAAACAATGCGCCCGTTGAAAGCAACATTGGCATATTGAGATGAATTGTGCATTGGCCCTTTCACATACATAAGCGCATATGTATATGTATATACCTAATATATATATATATATATATATATGTTTCATATTTCAACAATAAATTCTTAGCTGATTTGCTGTCGATTTGTTCAATTGTTCGAAATGCTTCAATTGAATCCATCCAGCTGCTGTTTGCTGCCAATTTTATAGCTCTCTTTCGGGCGCCGCGCAATTCTCCAATTTCGAAGGCATCTCCATCTGGCACAACCTTGCAACCTTTTGTTGTTTGCCACCAATGCCAATGCAGCACCTCAAAGGTCATAGATCAAAGATGCAAACGCTCAAGATATCAAAGGAGAGCATTTTAAGCCCAAATCTTAGCTTTGCCTTCAGCTTCTGCATTTAATTTAATTATCATTAAATTCGATTTACAGTTAAGATGATTAAATACTAATAATTATTGTAATAATTGTAATATCTTTGACGAATGCATATTCATTCGCACTTCTTCATTCAGTGGCCAACTCATTAAGCTGGTCTCACCTTTGACCTAGCATGGAGTCATCAGTGAGGCAATGCATCAATGTATCAATGATTTTCAATAGCCATATTCATTAACTGTTAAATTGTGCAGCTTCTGTGCATTGTAGTGATTTAGATCTGAATCTGTGACTTGGCCACTTGCAGCACATACTATAATCCATGTGTTGGGGAGGGGCATCAAAAGACGGCTATCTGCCACACCTTGTAGCTTGTAACCTGTGCTGCCTGATTGACCCAGCGTTGACCAATGCGTTGCTGTTGTTGTTGTTGGTATTGTTATTGTTGTTGTTATTGTTATTGTTGGGCAGTTGCCAGTTGGCAGTTAGTTGCCTGCTGTCTGTTTTGCGGCATTGGCTTTCAGATGTTGCGCCTTTCATGTTGTCACCGCAGCGGAGTGAAAAGAAACCAAAAACCAGAAGCGTATCGAAACAGATCGAGGCAACACGACAGACAACCCAAAACCAAAACCAAAACCGAAACCAAAACCAAAATCAAAATCTGGAGACCCTTGCACGCGCCCGTAATTAGATGGAGGCTGCGGCTCGTCCGACTGGGGATCTTGGGATCTCGGCCAGCACTTGGCCAGCGATCTGTTTTGGGCGTGTTGCCTGAACAAATTTGTTAAGAGCTCCAACAGCGCGAGCGGCTCCTTTTTAGTGTGCTGCTGATGCTGTTGCTGCTTGCTGCTTGCTGCCTGCTGTCCTTGCACCTTTTGGTATGCAAATTGGCTTTGTTGTTGTCACACGGCAACACCAACACCAACACCGGCAAAAACACAACACAAACACCAATAATAACAGCAGCAACAACAACAGCAGGCGGCAGGCAGCAGGCAGCAGGCGGCAGGAATGTGCATAAATTTTGCCAGTGTATTTGAAGGGGCTCCGAGGCAGCTCCCATAAAATTATGAGCAACTGCAGCAACGACACGGACGATGACGCAAAACGTTCAAAGGGAGGGCGGTGCGGGGTGTGCAATGGGGAGCAAGTGGAGATCCAGGGACAGGGATACGGACACGGACACGGACACGCATTCGCAGCTCGCATTCTCAAATTATATGCGATCATTAAATGTCTTCGACAAAAATGAGCATAAAACTCGCACACGGCACAAATGAAAATAAATTAAAGTAAAGCAAAGCAAAGCAAAAGCGATAACTAAAATACAAAATACCAAATCGGCTGACAACGAACTCCAGCATACCCTAACAATATATATATACATATAAGTATATATATACTGATCTGTGGTTAACCATTGCAAATATCGAACAAGTTAAATGCAAATGTGGCTGAGCAAAGAAGTGAATTAAGTTGAAGTACAGTAAACTCTCGGAAATGCTGCATCCTTTGCCATTTGAAATGCAGTAAGCTCCACTTGGTGAGGGTATTGAAAAGTCAAATGAATTGCTGGAGCTGCTGAGATGGTTTCATTCGCTGTTTCTGCTTTCTGCTTTGTATTTGGATTGCTTGGAGTTGAGTTGAGTTGAGTTGGGACCCACATCAAGGCACCGCCGTAACGCAGCCAGATGCTACTCTATCTCACTCTCTCTCTCTCTCTCTCTCTCTCTCTCTCTGTTGCTCTCTTTCTCTATCTTTGTATGAGTCATTAGGCCAAGTGCCCAACTGGTCAACAGTTCAACTGGCCAACTGGCCGACTGGTTGAGCCTAAACTGGAAGCTGCAAATGCGTCTGTGTTTGCTTCTGGGGACTGGAGCTGGCTGTGGGTCTGGGTCTGGGGCTCGGCCTAAGCCTAAAGATTGGGGGCCTCCATGTTGTTCTTGTGTGGCTCAGCGATCGTTTCGTCGACGCGTCGCTTGGCATTCAGAAGCAAATAAGTCACGTGAATAAGATTTCTCGCATAATAAATTATCGAGGCTGCTCAATGTCCAGCAGCAGCAGCAGCAGCAGCAGCAGCAGCAGCAGCTGTGGCAGAGCTTAAGAATGCGCTTCTGTGCAACGCCACAAAACGCCCCAAGAGTCGAAAAAGTATATTTTAAAAAACAACAACAACAACAACAACGATAAGAAGAAGAGCAAAGCAGAGCAGAGCAGAGCAGAACAGATCGGAAGAGGTCTGCAGCCGAACATATTATTGTGACCCGTAAATGATACAAAAATTGTGTGTCATTAATAAGCGGCACAGCGTGCATCCCAAAACGGCAGCACCCCAACCACCCAGAGCCCCCGCACCACCCTCTCCCCTTGCCCATCCCCAGCTAAGCCCCCAACGCGAACTGCGACACAGACTTAAAGTACACAGCGCGAAACACGTTGGCTTAAAGTTATAATTGAAACCATTCTTACTTAAATGAATTCTCTTACTTCTTCAGTTATTTCTCGCAGTGCACCACTTGTAGGATGACCGGTACTAGGAACCGGCGGCAGCTTGTCGTTGTCTGCTACCCCCAAGCCAAAGAAAAAACTCCACTAAACACAAGCCCAATTCTAGCCAGGAGTCACAGGGCGTCGCACAGGGTGGTCCTCGTTGTTGTGGTTGTTGCTGTTCTTCTTCTTGTTAGTATTGCTTGTTGGTTGTTGTTGTTGTTGTTGTTGGGGCCGCTTTTCCAATCGTTTGATTGATTTGCCGTGTTATGGGAAAATTTGATATGCTGTCCAATGTCAACGATTTGTTAAACGATTTCGGTTAATATCTGCATCGCAGCGGATTACAAAAGGCTCACAACGCTCGACATGGAACTTTCTTTCGAAGACGCCCCATCGAGCTGCCCACAGTCATGGAAAAGTTTCAGTCAGTTGTGCTTGTTGTTGTTGTTGTTGTTGTTCAGGAATCAGTCAGCGAAGTGAAGTGCACCTCTGGTCCTGATCCTGGTTCTGGTCCTGTAATCCGTTGTCGCCAATCGCGCCGAGTAGGCTTTGTAATTGTAATTGAGACAATTGTAAATTGGCCCGATTATTATATAATATTATATATATAATGATTAAACAGTTAAAAGTCAATTTATTAATATAAATATATTTAGTATATGAGCAATAAACAATAAATATTTATTAGGCTTGCTGGCCAATAAAGCCAACTCACTTAGGCCACAAATGGGCCCATAAATAGTTCATAATTAATATAAGATAATAATTAAACAATAATGAATTAGTTAATTTACAATTAAACAATAATGAATTAATAAATTTACAATTAAACAATAATAAATTTACAGTTAAACAATAATGAATTAATCATTTTACATTAATCCTATGTCGAAAGCTGATGCACTTGAGTTTTTGATATGTACACTTTGCGAGTGCTCGTCGAAAATGAGTTGTTTAAGCAGATTTCAAACTAATAACTAATAACTATAACTAATAACTATAAGTAATAATAAATAAAAAATTAATTATTAATGCCACATGATGCAGTCGAGTATTTTCCGAGCTAAACTCTTTAAGCTGACATTGACTGGCTCAGACATATTCTGAGTTTGAACTCTCCCATATGCAGCCAGTTATAGCTGATGCCTGATGCCAATTACTGTATTATTATATGGCATATATATATAGTTGATAATACCGAGATGCAAATACATACATCTTTCCCAGCATCTTTCGAATATCCTTGCTGCTGCCTTGGATATGCCAATCGTGCCCGATCCCATAGAGAATATATATTCTTGATCAGCATTCATATTAACAGTATACGAGCTAATTTCAGAGAGCTAATCGAGAGCATGAAATCTTCCATATTATATATATATATATATAGATATATCTCTGGCAACTAATAATAGTAAAAAATAAGCGTATTTATTAAGTATTATGAATATGAAGAGGAAACAGGAACTCAATTGCACAATTGCAATTGTTGTCCCGGAATTGGGACCACCTCCAAAAACTCCCTCTCTCCCTCCCTCTCTCTCTCTCTCTCTCTCTTAGCTGTTGTCATCTTGGTCATATCCGGTCAGTTGAGTCGATGAATGAATGAAGACAAGTAGCTGCCGCAAGTGTGTGTCAATAGACTTGAACTGTAGAAGCCGCACAGTGGCTGCAATTGCCGGATTTGATGCACCGGAATAGATATCGGAATCGGAATAGGTTAGGTTGCTGAGGCCAGATAATTTGGACGGGGCTCGGAGACAATGCGACAAATGCCTCAAATGCGACAAATGCTGTGCGGCTTCCTGTTGCATTGTTGTGACCAATAATTGGTTGGTAATTGTTAATTTATATTGCGACCGAGGCGGCCTACACCTGAGCAACTGACCCTGAGTGTGACTGACCTTTGACATCGTTGGCAAGCAGGCAGAGTGGCAGTGGCAGAGGTAGAGTCAGTGGCAGAGGCAGCGACAGCGTTGCCCATTTGAAGACCAGTTGCAGTCGCGCAATTGTTCGAGTTGACAGCCTCACATAAATTATAACACAAAATGAATTGGTTGCCCAAATATGCCCCATCCAATCCCCCACCACACACCTCGCTACCCGTACCCCCCTGGACATGGACCGTTGTTATCTGAGAAATGTGGAAATTAGAAAAATGAATTAGTGATGCAGCGCGGGGAGTGGCAACAACAACAACAGCAACAGCAACGAGAACAACGACGAACTTTCGCTGTTTCCCTACGATTTCTTTCAACATTTTCTTCTTTCATAAAAAAAGAAGCAGAAGAAGCAGAAGAAGAAGAAGAAGAAAATCCAAAAATACAACAAAAATAAAAAAATGCATTTTTTGTATGTGCATTTGATTCATTAATGCATAGCAGCCTCAAATCTACATGATGATGATGATGAACATAATCATAAGCATAATCATGAGTTGGTCCGAGCTCACGGGGTGTCCCCCTTTTGTTCATGCCCCTGCCCCCTGCCACTGTCCTGCTATGCAGCCAGGCAGTCGGTAGCCAGTTCGATGTGTGTTTAATATCTGTTTTATTGCCATTGAATTAGTGCCCTCTGTCAGCATTTAGGGATCTTAATTTATATACGAGCAGCAATGAGCGTGACTCCATAACGAGCACGGCTTCCTGGGCCATGCGGATGCCGACCCCTGCCCTCTGCTCCTACTATGCCTCTGACTCTGCCGCTGCCGCTGCCTCTGCCTCTGACTCCTTCTCTTTCTCCTTCTCCTAGTGCCTGGCGACTGTTACGACCTCTGGCAGATGCAAAGGTCAACACACAAACACACACACACACACACGCACACTAATCCCAAATGATGGCCGCCCTGCCAGACTGACTGTCGTCGTCGTCGTCGTCTCGTCCAAGTTTGCCGCTTCCACGTCCTTAGCCAAAACAATTATAGTTGCTCATAAAAAATACAACAAAAAAATAAAAGAAGTGGAACGGGGAGCGGGGAGAGGAAGTCGTCCAGGCATAAAAAATAGTTGCGTTCAAGTTGTCCCATTCCCATTCCCATTTCCATTGCCATTCTGATTCCCAATTTGATGCCGCATTCCGAATCTGGCCCAAATGACGATTCGACGCGGGCGGCGAGGAACGTGCAAAAAACAACAACATTGTGTTTGAGGGCCGAGCAGGCATTGTGTGTGCTGCTCATGGAGTGTGAGTCAACTACACACACACACACACACGCACACACACTTATGTATGTGCCTTAGTTCATAGAAAATGAGTTCCTGCCTCGCGTGCACATGCGTGCCAAATGATTTTGGCCGCAATATTTTCACCGGAAATAACAAAAATCACATATATATAAAGTATATATATATATATAAAGTATATATATATATATAAAGTATATATATACACATATATATATATATATATATATATATACATATATAATTTTGTGTGATTCACGTGTTTCCCGGCTAAAATATACATTTCTTTGGCTTCTTCTTCTTATTTTGTTCTTCTTCTTAATTGTTGATTAATTCTAATAATTAATTAATTAATTATTAATTATTAATTTATAATTACTTCATCTCATTCTGGAATATGCCAGATTTCCTGATTTGTGTTTTAAATTATTTATGTGCGATTTCTAATTGTGGAAAGCGAAAATTCTTTAGTCGAGATTCTGATGGTTTTTTTTTTGTAATTAAATCGTTATTCATTTGAACTGATTATTCCAATAATATATTCTTTATTTTTATACTTAACTTATCTTAGTTTTAAATAAGTTATAGCTTGTAACTATATGTGTACTAACTATGCGAATACTTTTCCATATCGATTGTCTCGCAGACAGCAGATAAACTTCATTAAATCAATCAAGCGAGCAATTTTCGAAATATTTTCCATTATTATGAAATATATATATATATATTTCAAAAAGTATAAATTGTATATTTATTGATATTAGTGATTTATATTAACTATATATATATTGCCTTATCTTTATTTCAGTTTGTCTGCTTATATATAAGCCCCTCTCTTAATCTTATACTATTGAAACTTGGATATCGCTTGGATCACATTATGATGTATCTCTCAGCTGGCCTGATGCTGATGAGTTCTTATATACATATATATGCTGGAGCAAACTATCTAATTACAAGATTTTTAATATTCTTTATCATTAATTCGAATATTGAGAATTTTTCTAAATATTTTATTTATGTCTACGGGTTGAAAGGTATTATTATTATTATTATAATTGGGGAGAACGTTTGCACTGCGACCTATAAGGTCTATTGTGCCCCCTTACTGAGCCTACAGCTCTTCCATCAATCCCAACTCCCGCACGAATGCTGGAATCTTTGTTGGGTTGAGGGTTTCTATGTCCTTGGGCCTCATGATATGCTGCTCTAGGATGTTGCATCTTTTCTGCATTCTGCTAGGATGTGCAATGAGGATTCCTCCTCATAAATACCATAAATACCTAATTTGGTGTCCTGTCAATAGACCTGTGAGTATTCTGAGTCTATTCTTCCCCATGGATATCACTTGCTTAAATCGCTTTTGATTATAGCCACCTAGGAGACTTCTGGCTTGTCGGAGTCCTGGTGTGTCTGCCCATCACCGTTCCCGCATCAGTCTTTCTTCATTCCTGATTTGTAGCCGTATTGTGTGTTTTCCTACGCCACAATACGGTTCAGGAACTATCATGGGTCTCTCTGCCCCCATTCTTGCTTGCTTATCAGCCTCTTCGTTCCCCGCTATGTCCCTGTGACCCGGAACCCATCTTAGGGTGAGCCTATTATGTTTTCCGAGTTGGTCAAGCTTGGATCGTACTTCGTGGGCTACTTTGGATGTTATTTTCGTCCCATTTAGAGCATTTATTGCTGCTTGACTATCGGAGAGGATGGATATATCCGCATTCCGATAGTGTCGTTTCAGGTTAAACTCCGCACATCTCCCTATCGCACACACCTCTGCTTGAAATATGCTGGTGTGCTTCCCAAGGGACTCATGGTATGATACCCGTGGACCCACCACTCCAAGGCCTGTTCCCTGTGTGGTGAGTGATCCATCGGTTGAGTGTCGTCTATTCCCTTTTGCTGCTCAGATGCACCTTGAAATTTCGCTCGAATAAATACTCGGCCGACATTTCGTCCCTGGGTTGCATGATCAGGGGTAACTATAGTTCAAAAATCGAAAAGTTTCTCAAATGAATAATGAGCATTGATATAATTATGTTTTTATTTACTTAATTTCATTTACACTGTAAACCAAAATCCAAATCCAAAATAATAATTTAACATTCAGTTTGCAAACTTTCATTGAAATGCGCATGTTTAAGTATTAATTATTATTTATTTGTATAATTATTGATAAGTATTGAGCAAATATTATATAATTACGTAATCAACGGTACTTTATGTATATTTTTGCATTATCGACTTACTTTTGCTGCTCTTATTTATTTTGTATTTGCAACACGCATTTTTCCAATTGATTTCTTCAAGGCTTCAACTCAATTTGCGATACTTGAGCAGTTCCGCCAATTAGCGATTGGGAATGGCCCGATCGATCCTGGGCAGGCTGCCGCCACTCGACGTTTCCAGCTCATCGCTTTCGATTTGTATCAAATATCAGAAGGATAAGTCGACAAACAACATTTGATTGTTGGGAAAGTATCTATTCAAAGGACTGTTTGCATTGCGAGGAGCAGCAACAATTGAAAGGTGCATTCGACCCGACATTTTTATTCATGTGTGTGTGTGTGTGGTGTGTGTGTGTGTGTGTGTGTGCAGCATATATTTATATTGTGTAGCGTGAAATTTGCAAGGCTCGCTAAATTGCACTCGGCAAATTGCCTGAGGAGCTGTCGGCAAAGAAGTCAGAAGTCGATAAAGTGTGGCAAACATGGCGAAAAAACAGCAGCCAGGATCTGTTTCCATTCTTGTTGTTGTTGTTGTTCTTGTTGTTGTTGTTGTTGTCTGAGGGCTTAAGGAGCAACATGCAGCGCGCTGAGAAATGTAGTTGCTTTTTTGCGTATTTGTATTTCGGCGTTTTATATGGGTCTGCGATTCCTTTCGAGTCCTCTCCTCCGCTCTTTCTTTTCGCCTCTAACTATCCTTTGGCTTTGCTGCTTGTTTTGTTGTGCGTGCTTTGTGTGTGTGTGTTTATTTTTATTTATTTCAATTTCCATTTCAATTTTTGTTGATTGTGAGTTTCAATTGTTTTGAAGAACATTCAAGTGGAAGTCCTTTGAGTGATTTTGCCTTTGGTCGAGCGCCCACGCTGCAGCTGTCCCGCTCGCACTCATTAGCCCACCTGCCCAGCCTCCATCTCGCTCTACGCTCTACGCTCTCCCTCTCTCTCTCTCTCTCTCTGTTGCTCTCTCTCTGTCATAGATTTCATTTGTTTGCTGCGTTTTGCATGCAAAATTTGTTTGCAGTTTGCTGTCATTGTTCACATTTTCGTTCATTGTGAAACGGTTTTCAACTGTAAACCTCATTCCCATTCCCATTCCCCCCTTCCAATTCCCCTTCCCCTTCCCACTTCCCCTTTCCCTTCCAATTGCCATTGCCATATCCATTCTGATTCACATTCTTGTTCGCATTTTCATTTCTGTCCTCATCTCCTCAGCTCAACCAAAATCCCAAAGTCGGTTTTGTTCGCCACTGTTTGATGTTGCTGTTGTTGTTGTTGTTGCTGTTGTTGCTGTTGTTTCGCCTTGTTTTGCTTTGTTTCATTTTCATTTTCCTTTCGGTGGCTGCATTTGCATGCGGTCGTTTTCCTCAAGTCTCCCATTTTCACTCGCAAACCATTGAAATTGGCATGCATTTTTCATTTGTCGTCTCTCATTTTGCATTTGCCATTTGCAATTTTGCATTTTGCATTTTGCATTTTGCATTTGGCCATTTGCCATTGTCTGGCAATCATCAGGCAAATTGCTTGGTCTGTGTTCCCATTTGTGTTTAGCTCTGATCCCTCAATAATGAACTCACCAATGTCCAATTTTCCATTTTCAATCTTCAATTACCAATCTTCATCCTCATCGTCATCGTTCTGTCATCATCCGAGGCATTATAACGGCTTCTTTTCCAGCATAGCGAACTCTTCTTACGCCTCTCCCGCCTCAAAATACAAAAAGTTCTTAAAATATTATTATTATTATGATTAATTTAGATTTGTTCAAGTGCAACATTTATTTACTGTTGAACAAACAATTCTTTTTGAGGCAACAAACTCGGTTTGAGCAGTTGCGCAGATTATTTGATATAATGCCAAATCGGCGTCGGTTTTAAATTTTATAATGCAGAATTCGACGACATATAGTAAAAAGGATCTGGAATAATCAGGAATTGCTTGTAGACAAAGAAAAGAAAATTGAATATTGTGCGCCTTAAGGTAGGCAACATATGCCAACCGCAAATGCTTAGCTAGGGAAACACACACACACACACAACCACACGCAAACTGATGCAAGCATTAGAAAAAAAAGGTAAGCAGCTGAAAAAAAGCTTAACGCATTCAATCTAGTTTATTAATTACAAGTAATTAAAGTTTAATTAACAGCGCAACCTTTGCTGTGCTGTTGGCCTTTCAAGGTTGCGCCACTGTGTGTGTGTTGGTAAATGAGAAACATTACAAACTCTCACACACGCATATATATATGTATATACTTATACATGCATACATATTTAACTTGTCGAAGTGTTTGTGTTTTTCATTTAATGCCCACAACAACAACAGCAACGCAAGTCAGAAATAAAAGAAGCACCAACAACAACCGCAATTTGTAGTGCATTGCAGTTGTTGTTGTTGTTGTTGCTGCTGCTGGTGTTTTTGTTGCAATTTTGTTTGTCTGTTTAATTAAAGCAATATGTGGCCTCGAGGAATGTTGGGTTAATTGACTCATCACTTATACGACAAACGAAGCCCAAGCAAACAAACAAACAAGCCAACACAGACACACAACACACACACACACACACACACACACACACACACACACACACACACACGCACACAAAATGGGGGAAACAGCAGCAGCGTCGCAGCAGTTGGCATACGCACATAACGGTTTCAAGGGGGCGTTGCCAAACGGGTTTCGTCATTTGTGGAGCTTGTGCGCAGCAGCTAAATGGCGTTGGCCAATCGCAGCTGTGGATGTTGTTTGCGTACGCCCACACATACACATGGGCTGCTGAATCGAATGCGTGCCACACGCACACACACACATGCATACAAGGGCAGCACTGGAAAAACTGGTAATATGCCAAAACTCGCCAAATAGTGGTTATTGCATTGGACTGTGCGCAGCCAACTTCAAGTGGGAACAGCTTTGCCGCGCAGCACACTTCACTCGAGCTCTACGTGAGTGCCAAATTTGAGCACTGGCCGCGTTGCCAACTACTTACCTTAAACGATGAGTTGGCATTCTTAATCGATTAATCATCGATATCAGGTACTTAAATTGCTACGTCAGAGACGAACGCATCTGTTACGCGGGCAATTTGATAATTACATTTTGCTCGATTCAAAAAACCAAAATTATTCATTATGTTCATAATATTCACTTCTGCATGCCAATCTCTTTTCATAATAATGGTGAATGAATTGAATTGGGGCTGTGCTCAAAGTAAAAAAAAGCTAAATTGAAAATCATATGCGTTTATTATAGATCAGTATAGCTGTAACAGTCAGTTAACAGATCCTTTTGAGCCACAACTGACATTAACAGATCATTTGAGCGACAACAGTGAGCCAAACTAACAGTCTACGCTGTTTCCATAAACAAAATACTCCTCTAACATTCGACACACAACGGAACAACACCGCATCTGTAAATGTAAACACACACATAGATACGGACACAAACATTCATATATCAAATGGACAGCCAACAAGTTGTTTGGCATTTTATTGTGCTCTTGCCGCGATAAGTCCGCTTCAGCCGCGACTCTATCAAGAGCTCAACGTAGATACGTGTGTGGTTAGTATTGTTTTTCGTAGTAGCATTGGTTGTTGTTATTGCTGTTGCGGTCAGTCAGCAAAAAGAGACACATTCCATTTCCATTCCGTTTGCAATCTCGATTCGCGAGTCGCGACTCATTTCGCAGGCAATCTGTGTGCGAGATCGGCGACCTGCTAGTGACAGTGCTGTTAGTGTTGCTGTTAGTGCTGCTTGTGATAAAAACATGGAAATGAATCATTCAACTCGGCAGCGCAAATCATAAATTAATAGTTCGTGTCCAGCAAAAGCAAAAGCAAAAACTAAACGAAGCGAAACTGAGCCAAACAGTCGCCGAAGGGGGAGAGGAACAGTTTAGCACGTTCATATATAGAAATATATAAATCATTATGTGCAGCGTCAATTGTCAATTGAAATCCCTCTTCTTCTTCATCTTCCAGACGACAAATGTTCCCAAATAGTGCATTTAAATCTTCTTTATTTTTTATTGTGCCTATGTTTGTGTGTGTGCGTGTGTGTGTGTGTTTTTAATGTGGGCCAACGACACAAATTTCGCATAATTGCATAGAAATTTACAGCTGTCCGGCGACAAAAGCGAAAGGTAAAAGTTTGTTTTTCTTCGATTTTTTTTTATATCTTCTGGTGTTGGGTTAATTTGCATAAATGAACATAATATACACATTAACATATACAAAACATTTGTATCCGTGTCGAAAACAATAACAAAGCAAAGAGGAGAGGAGAAAAGAAAGAAACATGCATCCATCCATCTCTGTCCCGCAATCGCTCTTTTTATCGCTGGCTCTCTTATTAACCTTTAGGCGTGCGCCCGCATTTTCTTTCCGAAAACAATACACGCCTTAAAAATGCACTATGTATGCATGTGTGTGCGTATGCCGATTTTATGTTATGTGATCGATAAGTTATTATCTAACTTTAACAGTTGCTTAACAGCGATTGCAGCAAACATTTATCTGCTCTCTCGCAGTTGCATTGTACGTGCGTGTTTTGATTTTATTGTGTATGTATGAATACATGCATACACGCATACACACAGACGTGTTCGTGAGATTGGATTTGATATATTATCACTTTAGCACAAAATTTTATTGTTATTGTGCCCACTAACTTACTTACGACTGCTTATCACTCAAATTTCGAATTTAGGCAGAAAAAGCGAGAGAGCGAGAGAGAAAGCAGAAGTCAAACTTAAATGTAAACCCGTTATAGCTCTCTATCTCTCTCTGTCACTCCGATTCGGTATGCGTATGTATGTATATTTATTGCATGCACAGTGTCCACCTGTTGCTGCAAAATGGGACACGCTTTGACTGTGGCACCCAATTCGCATTCGCATTTTTGTTCTTGTTTGTTTTCGTTGTGCACTACAATTTTTTTTGTTTCCAACGCTTTTAATTGTTTGGCAATTTGAAACAATTATAAACATATTAAGTTTCATGGCGCTGACACACATTCATATATGTGTGTGTGTGCGTGTGTGCGTGCGCGTGTGCTTGTTGGGGTTTGCGGTTTTCCCTCTGGCAAAACCCATTGAGAACTTTGATAATCGATTATCACTAATCGTTAATCAAAACGGTACATAATAAATACATCGATTTGCCTTGCTTTTGTTTTTAGTGAATCAGTCAATATTTCAACTAATTGAAGAAAAGCTCAATTCACCAACAAAAAGCTGAACTCAAGTCCAACCTTGCAGCGATGGTCGACTTGGAGATACCCTGTAACCAGCTCCATATAACAAAATATATGTATATAAAATTATAACACAAATTAAATTTTAAAAAATATAAAACATTTTTGTATAATCTTGGAGGGAAATTTTCCCTTTGACCAACTCTCAATTTTGCTTACAGGGTAAACACAAAGCACACTGAAAAGTTGTCATTTTTTTGTACACTAGACCACGACTCACTTTTCAACTTGTCGCACACACAAGAGCACACAGCACACTTGCAGACAAGAAGAAGAAGAAGAGCAACAACAAGAACAACAACAACAATAATAATAACTGGCTGCTTGACAAGCCCAAAAAACCAGATGGGTCACCATTCGCGCTGTAAACACGTTGCCTTCAAATGCACAGCGTGCAGACACTCATACACATGCACCCTCTGTCTGTGCATTTATATGCATGCATGCACACACACACACACATGCACAAACATACGCACTTCGTTACAAATCAGCTTTGTAATTCTTTGTCTGTCAGCTAATCAAGCAACGCATGCGCCCCGTAAACCACTCTCTCTCCCTCGCTCGAGTTGTGTCTCTCTGCCGCTCTCTCCTCCATTTCGCATTGGCTCGTTTTGTATAGTCTTTTCACGTTTCGCTGGATTCAAATGCATTCAAATGTTGTTGTTGTTGTTGTTGTTGTGCAGGCACGTGTGTAAATCAAATGAAAATCGAGTGAAAATATTGAGAAAATCAAAATGTTATGTTAAAAGCTTTGTTAGTTTCACGGCGAAGAGGAAGACACATTGAAACTGTAGTAACAAACAAAAAAAAGAAGAAATATATTTGTCAGTCGATAATTGATGCAGTTTATTTATAGCGACAACAGATCTTCGATCGACAACAAACAAATAAGTCGGTATACATTTTGTTTGTATGTGTAAAACTAATTAAAAATCTATTGATCAGCTCTCGCAATGAAGTATATATATATATATATATGTTTATTTTTTTGTTTATGCTTATGCTTATACTTCTGTGCTCCGAATTGCAATGAAGTTGTGCTGATGATCTGTGGTAATTTCAAAGTGTTCTGCTTGCTCAGCACATGCACACTCACTTGCCATATTCACATTCACATTCACACTCACACTCACACTCGCATTCACATTCACATTCATATACATTTCCAGTTGTTTGGAATGCAACTCGAACTCCTGCGGCATTTGCTTCTTTTGCCGGACACTCTGTCAGATAAACTTGATAAGTATAAATACTCATACATAGATATATATTTATATAGATGCATACATACATGTATGTGGATATCTGTTTATATGTACATACATATCATTATAGCTTATGTGTATGATTCACACTTTTAAACAACGAATCAATGCCAAACGACAACAGCAACCAGAGCAACTGCGCCGCAAACAAGAGCTATCAAATGTACTCGTTAAAGGGCAAGTGAATCATTCACTCACTTTCCTACACTCCACTCAAAGTGTACATTTTCTTTCTGGGCAACTTGTCACTTTGCTTTAGTTTAGCCAACTCTGTCCATACTTTGAAATTGAGTTCAAGAGCAAAAAGCTGTTCACTGTCACTGAACCATGTCAAATATAAATATATATACATATATATTTTGGGCAGAACATGACTAAGGGGCAGTCGAGTAATCTTGAATCTGTTTTAGAAATGTACATTTGCCAAAAATAGATTTGTATATTAAATTGAAATTAGTTTTCTCAAATGAGAAATGACTTTGGTATTCATATTTAGCATCTTTAAGTTTTAACCATAATCCTTTGTTTGCAAGTTCTTCTCTCTTTCCTTTGTATTATTATAGACGAAGTTTCCTTACTTGTTGTGTTGATAATTGCAAATTCTTGGAATTCTTTGTTTATTAATAAGCAACTGATAACTCACAGCAGCCGCAAACTTAAGGCGTTCCTCTGGAGGCCTGGTTCATGAAATGTTCGGAGCCGAGCTCGGATTCTTTCTGCAGCGTTATCGCAGCAGCCGCATATATTTACCTATATATATATATATATATATATATATATGTATTTGTATTGTATTGTATTTGTAATACAAATTGTGTACGGGCACTTCACAATTTGATTAAGTGCATAACTTTTTGGGCGATAAATTGTTATATATATATATATATTATTATCATAATTGGGGAACCAGCACTGCGACCTATAAGGTCTATTGCGCCCCCTTCTGAACCTACAGCTCCTCCATCAATCCCAGCTCCTGCACGAATACTGGAATCTTTGTTGGGCTGATGGTTTCTATGTCCTTCATGATATGCTTCCCTAGGATGCTGTATCTTTTCCTACTTAAGGCGACGCACTCGGCTAGGATGTGGCATGAGGATTCCTTCTAGCTTCTACGAAATCTGCACACATCGCTACTATAAATACCTAATTTAGTTAGGGACTTCTCAGTCTACAGTGTCCATTATGTATATACATATATATATATATATAGTTTTGAAAATGAACTCTCATCTTTGAAGAGCAGCAAAATACACAAAACATCTCATTTTGCCATGTGGAACTCAAACAACTTTGCACGGGTCTCGCGATAATTACAAGATAAGGCAATATACGTTTGTTGTCATAAATTGTTGGCTCATTAAGCATACACCATGCTCATGTATATATATAAATATATATAGATATAGCAAATTCATTGTGAGTTTCTTCGTCGATGCCATCTTCATATTTTATACTTATTTCTTTTGTCAAATTTTAATTTGTTACTCTAGAAGAAGAAAGCTAAAGCCAAATACTTTGATGAGTTGATGGTGTTGATCCATGATGTATCACAATAGATGGATTGATTTATGGGCGAATTGAATTGGGGCGCCCTAGTTGGGGACGGTTAATGGATTTAACGAGCTGCCCATTCATGCCTTATACGCGATTTATAATTGTCGCTTGCCACTCGTTGTCGTTGTTGTTATCGCAAAAATATAAAAGCAACATTCTATCGTACATATTTGTGTATATATATATTTATATATTTATACAGATATCCGAAAGATGTGAAAGATGTGAGCTACATAGTTGTGTACGCTCATGCATATATGTATGTGCGCCCATGGAATCATTTAGACGTGGAACAATTGCTTCAAGCAACTTTCCGATTAATCATCGAGTCGACAATATTCAGCCAAGTGGGAGTGGGGAGTGGGGAGTGGTTAGAGGAGAGGCAGATGAGTTGCTGTTCCTAGAAAATGCTTCACATGATGTAGCCCAATTAGAATTTGATTTGCTTCGTAGGGGATGGTGATGGACTCCCTCTCTATCTCTCCCAGTCTCTTTCTGTCGATCTGTGTGTCCGTGAGTCAGGCGTGCAACAGACGCATCAGACGCACTGTCATATGCAAGTTCATTCATCCAATTATTCAAGTTGTTGCAGAAAGCAACAGCAACAGCAACAACAATGACAACAACAACAGCAACAACAAGTTCATTAACATTGTAAACAAAATGATTGAGCCAGCTGCAGCTGCCCAGCGCAACTTTCATTTAAAGTGCTGGGCACTTAAGCAGCAAACAGCATCAACAGCATCAACAGCATCAACAGCATCAGCAGCATCAGCAACATCAACCATATCCACATCCCAATTTCCACCAAATGTCCAGCTCTCTATGGCAAATGTGGCCCGGTTCCAGAGTTCATCTGTGGACTGTGCACAACATGAATACTGCGTATCAGTAAACGAAACTATTTTCCTTAAATGGATAATTGTAGACTCTAATTGCATTAGCCTGGGCACTCGTATAAGATAGTCAAAGGTGTTGATAAGCCATAATACATTTAATCTACATCGCTTTATGGCGTCTGATATACACAATAGAGTATTCGTTATCGTTCGCTATCGGCCAACTTGTTCTATTGTGCCTTATAGCCCGATCCCAATATGCCCAATTGTATTCCAAATATGATTGTTAACATGTGTAACTCTAACTCGAAATAGCCGCTGTTTGCGGCATAGTAAATTCGAACTTCGAATATTGAGTTATGTTTTGCTCCATTTATTTCGCTTTATCGCTTATTTCCTGATGCCACACAGCTGCTATACAATTATGTACTGGATCGTGTGCGCTTCAATATATATACGTATATCAAAATACTTTTGAGTTGAGACTTTATACATATCTAGCAATGGATGCACCTGGCCAATGAGCAAAATCAATGGCGCGACTTTCTTTGAATTCAGGTCGAAGAATATCTTGCGGTGTTGTTGAGTGTTGCTTTGTGTTCGATTTTGTATTCAAACTGAACAGCCTCGTAATATACAAATATATATATAAATATTTATATGTGTGTGTGTGTGGAGCTTGAATGGTCATTGGAAGTTGACTTTCTTTGTGAATTGGCCAAGTTTTAGTGTCATTATTGAAGACTTTTATTTTTAGTGCTCCGGTTGCAGGAGCGGAGAGATAGAGAACAAAGTTCGCAAGCGATCAAAGCAGAAAGTGAAAGCCAAATGGGCAATTAATGATGGCTATCTTTATATATATATATATATATATATATATATATCTATTTATCTATCTATCCATTGGCGGCGATTGTCGTTTGAGTAATTGGCCAACGTAGACACAAAGAGGAAACACGTGTCTGACTCTTTCGCCCAGTGTGTGTTTTTCACTTTGGGTCTTTTCTCTGTTTAAATACCCTCGCTCAGATATATATAAATCTACTCGATTCTACTCGTTAAGTTTGTCCAAGTTATTACTTATCATGTCTGCTCTCATATATACCATCTTTAATATGAAGAAGAGCCTCGTTTTTATTATTATAATTGTTCAGTTTTATTGTTCACTTTGTCAGATTTCGTTCTATGATAATTTGCACTTAAATATGCAAGACTTAAACTATGACTACTCAAGAGATAAACGCCTATAATTGATCAAGCCAAACTGGAACTCGAGTCGCCTCTCGTCGCTCCAGTGCGAGTCGCAGCAGACGTCGCTGTTCCAGTTGCTGCAGCTGCTGTGCGACGAGCATCCGATGCAGCAGCTCCACTTTGTCATAGGCCGTGGCATGCCGCTGTGTAAGTGGGCGATGAACCTCTTCCTCGCACTGTTGCTTGTTTCCAGTCATCTTTGTCTGCTTCGTTGTGCAGCAGATTGAGCCGAAGAACTGTAGCAACAGGCAGTAGAGCAGCTCCCACAGATTGTGCTTAAGACTAGCGATTTGTTGCATGCTCCTATTGCACTGCGTTGCTTGAGCTAACTGTGCCGCAGCTGTGGCTCAGAACTCACTTTTATATACATGCAACAGGTAGCGTTGCCTGTCCACATAAATCCCTTGCCTGCCATTAACTTTTGATCCCACACATCCCATATGGTCTAAGAAATCTCCCAGTTCCAGGTAAACAAGAACCACCACAAAAAAAACCCAATAAAAGCGAGCAGCCCAAAATGAAAAGTTATAAAAATCTTTAAGAAAATTCAGGGAAATTAAGTGCTTGGAATGTCCTTCATCATCCTTCGTCATCATCTGTACATAATTATACATATAATAATATTTGTAATATATATAAAATAAACCTTTACTCCACAGATAAGAATTGTAAAAAGAACTATTTCTTCGTCGGCCCACTTAGTCTTAAGAGCTCATCGGTGAAATCGATTGATTTGATACAATTAACTATATGCTTTACTGCTTTTGTATATATACATTCTTATGCTTATGCGAAACTCTCTCGCTCTCTGATCTGGTTTCAGTCTTTATTTAGTCATGGAACAGGCGGGCGGCACACACACACGACCCGTGCCGGCGCCCCGTCGCCTCTACCCGCAGTTACGGTCCTCCAACTACGAGAATATCGAGATCAACGTGTGCAGCAGTTCCACTGCCACTTCCACTACTAGCAACAGCAACATCAACTCCCTTAACACCCATCACACACAGAGCAACCTCACCAACAACAACAACAACAACATCAACAATATCAACAACAACACTAACAGAAAGCAAAATATCGAAGCGGAGAATCTGCATGGCAGCTGCACGGAGAAGAAGCTGCCGGCGAGCAGCCATGGCAAACTGATACTACAGCCGATATATGGTCCCGATGCGAATGAGAATGTGTCCAGCCCGGAGCCAGTTTATGCCATGCCCAGGCCGGCGCCTAGGCAGCGAGCACGCGCCGAGCTGTTGCCGGAGCTAGAGGAGGATCAGTTGGATAGACAACAATCGTCGAGGGGCGCTTTGCGTGCAGCGCCACAGGCGCCACAGGTGCCACAGGTGTCCAAGCCGCTG
This sequence comes from Drosophila sordidapex, assembly GCA_035043295.1. Taxonomy (NCBI): domain Eukaryota; kingdom Metazoa; phylum Arthropoda; class Insecta; order Diptera; family Drosophilidae; genus Drosophila; species Drosophila sordidapex. The sequence continues at coordinate 5,722,423 of JAWNNA010000155.1, read as the reverse complement.
AACATTGAGCTGGAACGGCGGCGAACCGACCGCTGTTCCATCTCCAGCGAGTTCTCCACGACGAGCATCGGCGCCGCCGGCGGCGCCAATGGGCTGCAGGAGGATGATTTCCGTTACAACTCAAATGCATCGCTCGACTACAGCGAGAGCTCGCAGAGCGGCAAATACAAGTCGCCATCACCCGGGTACGTAGACGAGGGCGAGCAAGTGGATGATGGTGTTCGTCGGGCACTTGGGCAAGATGATCTTGAGTGTGATTCCGAAACGGAAACGGGGGCAGAAGGCGCCGCCTCGTCCGATCAGGCGGAGCTATCCTCGACCTGTGACGACGTTGACAAGTAAACTTTTTTTGTTACCAACAATTTTGTTCTCTTCTTTTGTACGAATCTTTGGTGTATTTTTACAATCCTCCTCCCAATGCCATGTTGCAACTTATATATACATATATGTATCTATATATATATATATATGTATGTGTATAGTAGTGCACTGTCATCCTTCCCCGTATTTCTATCGTATTGTAATTTGAATTTGAATAATTTTTATTTTGTATTTGTTGAATAACTAATCCAAGTGGGTCGGCTGCGATGATTAACACTGTAGAAACGCTAACAACCATTTGATGGATTTGTTTATATATTAAACAGTTGCGGATCACCTGAGTAGTATAAATATGGGAATCCACGAGGAATCCCCAAGCCGGACTCGTTTGATCTTGGTCTGGTTTGGGTTACTTCTGGGTTGCCTTTGAAGCACACACTTTACGATAAGTTGTGGCAACATTTGAACACATCATCTACTAATGTGGGCTCATTTAACATCTACAATTAAGTGTAATAACTGACAAAAGTCCTGGCAAATGCCATTTTTCCCATTTTGCGTTTAATCCTGAGCTATCCGATTTATTTGAAATGATCTCACTGTCGATTCAACACTCGAAGCATGTTTTAATTTTGAGTTTAACGAGATTACTTCAAAATGTTCAAATGACAATCAAAATATAAAATTTTGTTGATTGCTCAGCTTGCATCTGTTGTTTTGCATTAATTATTCAGTTATGGCTTAGTTAGCCTAATTATAGAAGAACACAACATATATCTTCGATAAGTGGAAGTTCGGGGCATATAGGCTTATGTTAATTGAAAACATATTTCAAATATTTATTTCTAATCTATTTAGCAATAGATCTTTTGCCTGATGTTCGCCGTTTCATTTCCGATACATTTTGTGGCATTTCATTGTGGTTTGGGATGAATGCAGGCAACAGCTGAAACTGTTGTAGCGACAGCAAACGGAGGTTGCCGCCTCCGCCTAGCACACCCTAGTTGCTGCCACTGATTCATCTGGTGCATTGTTCGCCCTATTTATAGGGCTCCTTGCGACTCTGAACTTCAACTTCCGCCGTCGCATTAATCACGCCAATGTCGGGCGATTCCAAAAATAGTCGCCTGCCGTCAGGCATTTTCAGATCAATGACAAATGATGTGCGCTGAGCTGGGTTCCACTTTTGGTTTCGTTTCGTTGGCGCAGGAGTTGAGATCAGTTGTCGCCTGGCAGTTGACAGCGAACGTCGGACAACAAACAGATACAGATACAGATATATATGTGTGTTTGTGGCTGCTAACTGTTTATTTGAGGTGTCCCTCTCTACTCTACTAACCCCAATTGGAGTGGGCGGTGCGGGAACGTTTTCGAGTCATTCAAGTGAATAACAAACATATCAACGAATCAATCTGAATCTCTCACAGAAATCTGCTGCGCTCGCTGGGCACCACCTCGAAGCTACTCGGCGAAGCGATTGGCGAGCGTGTCGCGTTCAAGGCTAAAGGCGCCAGGAAGCGTCTGGATAAGAATCTGAAGAGCTCCACGGAGGCAATTAGCAGTCTAAGCGCGGAAGCCGGCAGCCGGCTGAGGAACGCCGGCAAACAGTTTGGCTCGAACTTCACGCTGAGCAGACGGGACAACAAGGCGCCCGAATCAACGGGCTTCATCAGCCACTCCGAAGTGGAAAAGCAAGTGGAGCTAGATCGACGACGCACCATGCCCAACACGGACGTCTTCAATGCGATACAGTTCAGCAGTCCACTGGAGGTGCCCAAGCACAAACCGAAGATCAAGGCCAAGCCGCCTAGCTACGATGAGGCATTGAGTTGCCGCTCAGCGCCCCCTTTGCCGCTGGCCAAGAATCTAGCTAAGGAGGCGGCGCAACTGGTGCAGCTGCGCAGTCAGCCACAGCAGCAGCATCATCAGCAGCTTCAGTCGAGTAGCGGCGAATCGACGGGCGAGGAGCAACCCATGCCCAGCTATCCGCCGCCGCGTCTATCACAACAACTGCGGCCGCCAGTGCGCGTCAAGCGAAGCAAGAACTACGAGAATTTTGAGCTGCGTCGACACCAAGTGGACTCCGCGGAACTGGACAGACTCAATCAAGTGGCAGCTGCAGACGAACGTAACGAATCGATGCTAATCTCGGCCAGCATTGCCGTTGAGGAGGCGTGTGCGCCCAAGCCCGAGCGCAGCGACTCCTGGCACTTCTATGGCGAGACAGCCGAACCTGAAGCGGTGCCCGCGGCCGATTCTGAAGCGGACGCTGACGGGGAAGCCGAATGCGATTCCAGTTCCTCGCCGGAGCCAGTCTATGCCAATCAGGAGGCCACCTATGGTAAAATATCCGATAGCACGAGTCGCGGCAAACTGTTGACGCCCCAACCGGAGCTGGCGTGCATCAGCGAGGATGGTGAGCTGGATAGCAATGATGGCGCCGTTGGCGGCTGTTCGGCCGTGAATGGGCCGACGACGGAGGAGCTCTTGACGTTGTTCGATCCGATGATAGTTAGATGCCCAATACTGGTGGGTTCCAACAAGAACAACCAGCTGCTGATACTCGAGAATATGCTCGAGGAGTACACCTATGGCGCCATCAAGGACGATGCCCGCATGTGCACCTCCGAGGAGGATAGCCGAAATGATGGAACACCATCACAATCAGCAGCTGCCACTGAAATTTCAACTGCCACTGCCAGTGCAACTAGAAACCAGAAACCAGATGGAAATCCAACCCAGTCGCAAATTGTTCATCAGAATGCGCAGCTGCTGAGCGACAGCAGGGAGCATATGCTGGAGCCCTATCTCGGTCGGCTGGAGAAGAAGCCAGCGACGACACTTGTGGATCTAGCGGCACCGTCATGCAAACGCTCCAATTGGTTTGTCGACGAAAAGCAGCACATCGAGGGCGACAGTCCACCCCCCTATGTGGAGACCATCGAAAGACCAGCGGATACCCACGCCGCCAGCTCAGAGACGCGAAATACGCTGGGTTCCCGGTTCATGCAGACGATAACATCCAGCTTGGATGTTATAAAGTTGCGGACAAGCTTCAAGACCGCTGTCCAGCGGCAGTCGGATGTGAGGGGGGTGCTGCAGATGGTACCCAGGCCGAGTCTGTCGCCGCTGCTGGTACGCTACGAGGGGCCGCTGGTGCGTTTCCCATCCGGGGTCGTCGAGGATATACTGAAGGAGATGCAGACTCGGAAGGCCGTGCTGCGGGACAGACAATTTCAGACGTATCTCGACCTGGAGATGAAGACGCCCAAGGAGACAATACCGTTGGATACCATCACAACGCTGCAGTGCGTCAGCAATATTCGCGTCACCGATAGCGCCACACATTTCTACTGCTTTGAGATGACGACGTCACAGCCAAAGAATGGCGGTGCCACTGGCAGCGACACCATGTCCTCCAATCCCAATCTCCTGATGACCAGCAATGCCAACGGCAATGTAAAGCAGCAGCGTGTCACCCATCTCTATGGCGTTGGCAAAGAGTCCGAGCGCGGCGTCTGGATGCAAAAGATCCTCGAAAGCCTCACCAACATTCTGCCCGTGAAATACACCTGCCAATACTATCGAGCCGGCTGGTGCTATCTAAAGGTGAGTCCTCCACACATTCCTCACACTCAATCCATCTCTAATCCATGTTGCATTTGCATTTGCAGAACTCGATCACCTCAGAGTGGAGCGGCACTTGGCTGGTGCTGCGCAAGAGTCAGCGGCGCCTCATCTTTGTCAGCGAAGCCACTGGCAATGTGGAGAAAATGGATTTGCGAAAGGCGCGTTGCATTGGTGAGTCTATTAGAACTGCAAGCGACACACAACAAATATTAATAAACTTTTGCTGCATTGCAGTTCTTAAGGAGAACGACGAGTCCATTGACAATCTGCACGTGGAGAGCGGCCCAATGCTGATGATCGACTGTCCGCCGTATGCAGTCTATATGATAATGAGCTCGGCGCGCGAGACAAAGATCTGGCGGCACATAATACGGGAGGTGGCACACAACAACGGCTTCTCGTTGGGCGATCAGCAGTTGACGCGCTACGATGTGCCCGTGATTGTGGACAAGTGCATCAACTTTGTGTACATACACGGCACCATGTCGGAGGGTATTTATCGCAAGTCGGGATCGGAGAACTCTATACAAAAGCTGATGAGCGCGTTTCGTGCCGACGCCTTCAACGTGCAGATCACACGCAATGAGTACAATGAGCACGACGTGGCCAATGTGCTCAAGCGATTCATGCGCGATCTGCCGGAAAGATTGCTGGGCAAGCTGACCGACAGGTTTGTGTCTGTCACCGAACTGGCCGTGGCCAGCGAGAAGATACCGAAGTACAAGCAGCTGCTCGGTCGTCTCAGTACCATTGAGCGGGAGACTCTGCGTCGCATTGTCGGCCACTTGGCGTTCATCAGCTCACAGAAGGCCAAGAACAAAATGAGCGTACAGAATCTGACCATTTTATGGGGCCCAACGTTGCTAGCCAAAAAGGTGACAGAATACAATGCTCATTAGTTGTGTGTGTAACCCAATTCACTAATCCACTTTTCAACTCTGCCACAGTGCGACGAGCTCATCTACTCTCAAAAGGAAGCCGATGTGCTAACCGATCTGATAGTGCTTTACAAGAATCTATTTCCGTGCGGCGCCGATGAAATGGTAATAGTCCCCTAAACCAACACCATTCCCTTCAATTAAGTTCAGTTCCCTGAATCACCGAGATACGCCAATTACGAACCAGAAGCCGCAGCTGCCACTCATCAATAGAATTTTGACCTTGTCGCGGTTGCTGCAGCATTGCGACGATATCGGATGGAAATAGCTTTGTTTGCTTTGTAAACCCTGGCAGATTATTTTATTATTTGTTATTATTCTTTTATTATTTATTATTATTATTTTATTTACTTTTGTCGTCGTGAATATCTGACCCAAAAGAGTATATATAACTGAAGGATGTTGAAGTGTTCCGCTTCTCTCAGCTAGTAGGCTGTCGTGAGGGAATTTGTATTCTTAAATTTACTTAATTTAATTTATTTATAAACTAACAAACGTGACAAACGAGACGAGAATTAAAGTAAAGTAAAGCATCCTTGTTGTGTGGAATACAAATAGAAAATATTTGTATTTGGCACACTTAAATATTGAGTTCAACAATCTTATGTAGCTCAAGTCTTGCCACTCTTTCTCAATTGCTGCTGACATCTCTTTCTTTCTTTTCAGAAAAAGGAGCAGGCGATGCTGATGTGCCTGCAGAAGTACTATTCAGCCGCAGAAACGCTAAAGGATGCCGTTAAGCAATCGGGTGACATTAAGATCTGGATCAGTCTAAATCCCAATCCCGAAGATGCCACAGAGGTGAGTGCATTAGCTTATCATCGAGTGTAGTTGTTAATGGTTGCATTGTTGCATGGTTGCAGGAGATAACGCAGGTGAATGCCACAATTTCGCCGACGAAGACCGCCTATGAGCTGTGTTGCGAGTACTCAAAGAAGATGCGGAGACCCACGCACGAGCTGACACTGTATGAGGTCATACTGAACGACAGCTTGGAGCGACCACTGCATCACGATGTGAAGGTGTTCGAGGTCATATTGAGCTGGTCCTACTGGCCGGAGGAGGATCGCAAGCACAACTACCTTATCGTGCGGCCCATTGAGATAATTCGCGAAGTGCAGCGGGCTATCAAGAATCTGGCGACGGTGACGCCTGGCAAAGAGCTGCGCTTCGCCGACTATCGCACCAAATCCTTCAAACCACTGCATTGTGAGCTGCGCGACGGCAAAATCGTTGTCTCCAAGAAGGATAAGAATGACAAAACGACAATTGTGCGCGAAATCTTTTTGCACAGCTCCACAGCGTATCTGGGGTGTGAGCGCAAGCGCGACTTCCCCTGGAGCTGGGCCATCACATTCGTGGAGCGCACCACGACGAAAATCATGAGGTATTCACATAATTCCCAGCCGTGCATCTCTTTATGCTTAACGTGTTTTCGTTTGGTTATTCACAGAACACGAGATGCCCCCTACATTGGGCACGTGTTGGCGGGCAGCGAGCGGGTCGATCGCACCATCTGGTACTCGAGCATATGGTATTGTCTGTATGGCGAGTACGTACTGCCGCCGACGGAGGATATCTTAAAGTGAGGAGCGGAGGAATGGCGCCGTTCCAATTGATTGCCAATTTATTCTGCCTGCACTGCACTAGCATTTAATGTATATTTAATCATGTTCTAATTCTCACTTTGGGATCCAAGCCACCAAACTGAATAGCATACTTTTCAAATCGCAATATAATTCAGATAACTTCAATTTAATTATCATACAGTCCAAAAAGTATGCTATATGTTTGTGAAACACGGTTGATAATAATAATTATTTTATTTTTTTGTATTTTTTTTTGTACTTTGTAATCGCTGAAACGTTCTGTATTTTAAAATGTATGTTTATCTCAGTATATATATATATTAGACAAATATTTAAGTTACATTCGTATACATATGCATATACATATACATATTTACATATATATATATTAGTTTTATATACTTAGTACTGCGCACTCTTTGTTTTTATTGGTCAGCCCCCAGCATTCAATACCGATTTTCCGCAACAAATAGACCATGGGTCTTTCCAGGCCGTTTTTGATTTGTGCAATACGCAATTTTAGATCGACACGCCCCTAAAAATGATTGAATACTCTGAGTCAAGTATTTGATGACTCATTTAAATCACATCCCATTCATATTTTGTGTACTTATGTATAATCAAATCCTATATGATTTGTCTTTAATGTTGATCTGTTGATCTTGCCACAAGTGTTGCACGATTTGGATGAATATAAAGTAAACATTTGAATCAACTCAAATGAATTTGCCCTTTGGCCAGATGTAGGGGATAGCATTTATATACTATATATACATATACACATATATATATATATGCATATTATACGAACTTCGCTTATAAGTATAAAAGTTTTCTCAACAAATTGTTCATACATATGCATTAATTTATATGACTACTAATAAACAAAGCGACTTTAAGCACTGTATTTATATTGGGCGTAATAAATGCAAGCATTGGCACAAAATAACTGTTTAGTTAAATTGCCATTGCAACACGATATCAAAATGAATAAAAACAAACTTAAATACTATAATTTATACAATCGAGTGACGTGAAGCTAATCCGAGATGTTTTGCTTAAATTAAGAAACACGTCAAATCGATTATCAAAGCCAGATCGACTCGGCTATTTATATATATATATATATATATGTATTGGGGCAGCTGATAAGAAAATTTGATTATGAAATGTGAACCATTTTTGAATTTATAATAAATACTACATAAAAACGTATGAGACACACATTTTTGTTGTCTTTTCAAATAAATTAAGTTATCAGAAAACGTAGCATCAGTTAAGATAGGTGAAGTACCAACGGTATCGCCCAGTTTATGATTCAGCAGAATGTTCCAAGAACAATGTCAATGTAAGTGCCACTATTTGAGTAGAGACGATTATGAAATTAGTTTTTATGAGGATCTTTGACTGCAATGGTAGCCTTTTCATGATAAATGCCATAAACGTCGAATTCAGGCCGAAAATAAACGCTAATGTTGACTAAGTATGACTCTGCGCCACGCGCTTTTTAACGCTATTAGTTGGCATAGCCATATTATGGTATTATAGTGGTAAAGTCTACTATCTGGCTGGGCGTGTGGCCCACATTATTTGCGTTTGGCTGAAATGAATCGCTCAGTGTTTTTTTTTTTGTTTTTCTATAGTGGGCCATGGCCCACAATGCTGTCGCACGCCTCTTTGTGGCCCAAGGTCAAGCGGCATGTTGTCCCACAGGCGCACACGGCAGACATGCGTGATAGCGATCGATCTACATGCATAACTGTGAATGTACCTGTTAGGTATATTTTTTCAATTTGCATTGAGGTGACTTCCGTACAGGATGGCCTCGCTATCGTCGACGCTGCTTGGCATGCCGAGCGGGACATCTGTTTCGTGCCAAACAAGGCGACGACGATGAAATTTTTGAGTGGAAGTTTTATTTTGAATTGATACTGAAATTGATATCGAATTCAAAATCAGTGGCAATTAAATGCTAATGGGACTGCGTTGCTTTGGCAATTAGGCCGATAGACGGTGCGATAAATACAGTTGCATTCAAAGCTAATTGGCCAGCCAATTAGCCACCACATCTGACTACCTATAAATTGGCTGCATCAGCTGCCACCCAGCAGCATCCGCGAGAGTGTCCAAATGTTGCGCCCAACTCTCATCACATTACTGCCAGCTCTGCTGCTGCTGCTGCTGCTGCTGCTGCTGCATGGTGCTGAGGTGAGTCTGCTTTTGCAGCCCAAATCCATAAAGTTGTAACAAATATACATTTTGTACAGTCGGCCACATATGGCATTGTTATCGATGAGCGACTCTTCGAAGAGTCCTGTGCCAGAAATGAGGACAAAGGCAATGTGCACATTAGCAAGCTGGTGGACATGAGCGGACTGACGGTCGTCCTTGACAACGATTACGAAACGATCTACTTCAGTGGCGACATCATTGTTAAGATGCAAATACCCAATGAACCCATTCAAATGCATGTGGAAGTCAACCACTTGGAGCGGGGCGAGTGGGTGCCAACAGTTGCTGCCCTTAAGCGCGATGACTTTTGCAAGTCCCTGAAGGATCCCGTCGAGCCCTGGCACCACTACTACATTACACAGATACCCCAAGGTCAACGAAAATGTCCTCCACAAATCGGTGTAAGTATGTGTCTATATTTCCATCGGTTAATAGTTTTGTGAAAATATGAGACTCGAAAAGGAGCTTAAGATCCGTGATGAAAAGGAAGTTTTGGAGTAAGTAACAAATATGGCATTCGACTGGGAATTATGTGAAATATGTTTTGTATTATTCGGAATGGGCAGTAATATATATATTCGATTAACCATTTTATTGACTTTCAGTATGTTTACAGTCTAAGAAATCTGACCAATCGAATGACAGTGAGGAATATGCCCTATTGGAATGTTGATGGCGATCTAAAGGCTGTCGTCCACTTCAGTGTCGGTGGCATTAAGACCTGTGTGGTGATGTACTTTACAGTAACTTTGATCTCGAGAATATGAATAATTCGATTTGGATAACTGTTGCCGCTTGTGTATGCCACACTTTAGGGTGGGCATCCCTTTTGGCAACCTATTTTATTATTTGCACGTGTACGAGCACACAAATATATCTAAACTAAATGCAAATAAACAAGATATCTCATATTCATATTCCTGTATAAAAATGTCGCGTAATTTGCAGCCAAAGTTGGAATTGATAAGCGAATTACACAAATATATATATATATATATGAACAGACGTCTATATAGTCGCATTTGTAATCCCAACGAAATGAAATGGAACGCTCTGCTCCCGTAATCCCCATAGCTATTTACCCACGGCTCAAAGTCAGCGCCATTTCAGCAAATGAACTCATTCTTATGTATTTCTCAGCCACTGGCGCGTGATGCCCAAACACCCAGAGAATTTATGGCCCTCATTTTATTATTTTATTCTTTTCTGCGGATTCCCTGCCACAGCCACAGCCACAGCAACAGCCACAGCAATAGCAACAGCCACACACTATCTAGGCAAGTCTCACGTGGTCGAGTTGATTCGAATCTGGCTGCCATTGGCATTGGCTTACATTAAATGCGAGTTGCACAGCTGTCATTGCACTCCAATAAAGCGTCAGCTGACTGGAGTTCACTAAAGTTAATACGAACGATGCCAACTTTCTGATATATCAGCACATGAGGCACAACGCGGCATATCAAGAGAATCAGAAACCAAAAAGTCCTTAATCCTACAACTAGAAACTACCCTTTACTCAGGTCAAAAGCAATATATATATATTTATATATACAATAAAAATATGATTGCACAGGTTGCACAGGTGTTGGGGCTTAAGGCATTCTTACTAATTATTTTTGGTCTGATTGGGTTTTTGTTCTGGGTTTTCCCCAACTCAGGCAACCCATGTTGGACCATTTGGCATTTAAATACTACCAGAAAAACATGAAAAATCTTACAAATATTTTGAATTTATATGAATTGAACTTTTCACTCTGTGTATAAATAAATAATAAATCAATTTATTTGGAAAGTTGCAGCGCGTATTGCCAAAAACTTAAGATGATTAGTTAAACAGTAGTTGTTCCACAGGGTATCAAAAAAAGAAGAAGAAGAAAATTCAAATAATTACAAAATAAGGCTATAAATCACAAGCCTTATTTACTTATACAGCACAAGTGCTATCTACCTTTAACTACTTATTTCCTTCAGAGATAGTAAAGTTAAATAGAATTTGTCATTTGATCACATAGTGAAACAGTTATCTATATACATCTATATACAGTGGCTCACACTTCAACTCGAGCATTGTCAAAGAAAAAAAGTAATTGCCAGCCATAAGCTAACCATTCATTATTTTTCAGAAATTCCAAAGACCGATGGTAGGTACATGTATTAACCACCAAAATTAATATATATCTCCAATACACTGGGGTTTCCCCACCTGCTAGGTAGGATTATAAAAATGTTGCCTACGTTTAGGAGTTCGTTTCATTTGGATCAGGTACATTGTGGACACCTGGGTGCCATAAAACCCGGATTTTTTACCTAAAGTTGAGTATTTTCGGTATAAATAGACCAATCCTTCGTAGTCAGTTTAGTTTTATCCTGCATCTCGGGTGCAATAAGCCAACAACTACTATGGGCAAACAGACTACTATTGAACTACGGAAACTCATCCTGGAACACCACAAAATCGGATATTCACATCGCCAAATAGCTGAAATGGTCAGTCTGAGCAACTCAACTGTGTATAACATCATTCGGCGCTTCGTCGACGCAAATCGGATTGAGGGCAAGGGCAGAAAGGCACCAAACAAGATTTTCACCGAAGAGGAGGAGCGAAGGATCACCAGGAAAATAAGGGGAAACCCCAAGCTATCGGCTCCAAAAGTGGCTCAACAGGTGCAGGATGAAATGGGGAAAAAGAGCTATGTGGAAACTGTGTGCAGGTTTCTGCGCAAACATGACTTTAATGCCCGAGTACCACGGAAAAAGCCCTTTAGGGCACTTGGATGGCGTTCGCCAAAACCCACTTGGACAAGGATTTGGAGTTCTGGAACACAGTCATATTTGCAAATGAGTCCAAATTCAACATTTTTGACTCAGACGGACGGAATTGTGTGTGGCGTAAAGGCAACAGTCAGTTGAACTGTGAGCCACTGTACATGTATGTAGTAAGCTCTGCCACCCGCTGTTCCATCAAATTCAACTTACAATGCAAGTAGTTCGGACTGTTCAACTTTAACTGGCAACACTTAAATTAATTCTGTATTTACTTCAATAATCGTAAATATTGTAAATTTTGAAACAACCTCATATATTTATATATATATATACATATCTATATTTATATACTGTAAGAGCAAATCATCATTACACGCAGAATTCGAATGGTTCAAAGCAAGTTGTCCGTTTGGATTTTTGGGCTAATTTTGCTAAACGAAAATTGAACAACTTTTCGAGTAGATTCTAGAATGCCGAAGCAATTTTAGATTTTTTCAATTTATTGATATTCAAATTCGAATAAATTCGAAATAAATTTGAGTAATTTTTAAATTCGTTTCATTTGACATTTTAGTCAATTGATCATATATAATTATGCCTTGCAGAGGTTGTTACAACTTTGCCGTGAAGATTGTCACGCATTGAGAAAGACATCTCCGACCACATAAGGTATATATATTCTTGAACAGCATTGTCCATTTGCAGTTATTTTGATGTCCGTCATGTTGCATTAGACGGCTCATGTGATCCGAGGACTATATCATAAAGCTCCCATGGAAACGATTGCTGGATCATTGATTATCAAAATATTAGGATCAAACGCAACTTAAATTTGGGCAAAGGATCGTCAATATTGAACAAATACATCAGATAACTTATGTAGGAACAATCGGTCGGATTTTTTGGAATTTAAAATGAAGTTTAAATGACAGCAGCTAAGCTCCGGTGCGAGCCTAAGATAGCCCGTCTTTCTAATTGGAATCCTTTCAGAAATGCCGACGAGAGTCCTGTTTCCTTGGCGTTTCATTAGCTTCATGCGTGGGGTATCCTGTTAAGCCTCTGCTGCCCCTGCTGCCCCTGCTGCCACTGCTGCCTGTTTGTTCGTTTTGAATAGAATACATATTTGCATATGAGTTAGGCTAGTAGCTGTGACTTGTACGCTTAATTTACAATGCATACAAAATTAAGCTTGAGGTAAAAAACAAGTTGAGTACAGCAAAAAGTACGAGTAACTAGCTGATATCTTTTTCGTCTTAGCCATCTTCTCTTAACTGGTGGGGGGGTGAAGGAGGAGCGTTGTACCTGCTTGCACAGCTTGTATCGCATCGTAATACAAATATCTGAGCAGTTTACTGGTATTTATGTATACATTGTAGTAATGTACACTTTCAAATGCGAATTGAATAAAAATATGATACTCTAACAATAGATACAGCTGTTTGCTGCGCCATAAATTCTTATTAGCTGCTTGTTTGTTTGCTGGTCGACTTTAAAGCGCTTCAAACTGGTCGTGACCTGTTATTGGCGGGCTGAAGTTGAAATTCTATGGCACTTGTTGTACTTAAACTGTACTCTGTACGTATACAGTGCAACCTCTACATAATGAACGTCTCAACACGCATACAGATCTAGAAATGCAAATGTCAAACTTAGATTAGAAAAACCAAAACCAAAAATGAAAACAACTTTATCAATGTTGACGAAACTTGGGCTGAAAGATCATTTCCCGATATCCAAATTTCATATAATGAAAAGTAGTTTTTAAGTAAGTACTACTAAGATGAGGAACTCATCGTCATGGAAAGTGTGGGGAAACCACTCAAAAGAGTGCGATTAACTTGATCAGATATAATAATCAGTGAATAATTCTCTGATTAGGTATATATACATATGTATATATGTATATATGTTCATACCTACAACATTTTTATTTCGCTCAATTTATGTGCGGATGAACAAAACGACTTGAGATAGTACAAAAAAAAAAGTAATTTCCATCAATGTTGGACTAAACTGGATATATCTGGTATCTTCTAGTGAAGCACGCGATATGGCTTGTATTTATGCGCATTATTTCGTAACGTAAACGCTGCCAGTTTATTGTAGTCAAGCTCGTCTGTAAATTTGCATATGATATGGCTGATTTATAAGTATGATATGCATAAACTAAAACAGGTATTCACAATCGGAGTGGTCATTTCGTGCACACAAAGCGCTGTGCTCAAAACAACGCGTATACGCGATGTAGACCAATTTGCCCACAATGGGCACAGGATACCGGAAACAAGCAGTCACCGTGTCAGTTGCAGTTGCAGTTGCAGTTACACAAATGTGTGTGTGTGTGTGTGTGTGTGTGTGTGTGTGCAGTTGCAATCGGTGTCGTAACGCTGATGACAGCTACTGTTTTCCCAGCACTTTTGATTGCATTGTTGTACTTCCTTTGTTGATCATTTGTATATCACTCATACGTCAAGTTGGCCCTGCCACGTAAATTGCACGAATTAGTCGTCTTATTTATCGCTTTTATGTAACTTTAAATACACACACACACACACACCTACACACACATAAATGTCACGTTACATTAGCCCGATGTTTGTCACAGTTTAGCGTCGCCCACACACACGCACACACAACATCATATGCAGGAGCGTGTGCTGTTTTTTTTTTATTATTGTTGCTGGTGCTTTGGAGCTTTGGCTGTTTGCTCGCTTTTTAATTTGTCAAGATTGTCAAGAAGTTGCTGCAATGTAACATAACCAGACAATAACAAAATTAATTTATATGAACAAATTACACACAATAAAAAAGAAGAAGAACAACAAAGGTTGTCGCACCCCGCTGACAAGCGCCAATTCACAAGACCAGCCCATCATCAACCCTCCCTCAATTCCTCCCTCTACATGTATATATGTATTTCAAGTGGCAGCTCCTCTACCGAATTCGAATTTTATTTTATTTTTTTAAGTAATTTTTGTTTTCGTTTCATTTGATTAAATAAAGAACAGCATTTAATCAAATAAGGGGAAACGTCGCGTAGAGTGCAAATGAAAAGTGTAAACAAAAAACACAAAAAAAAAAAAAACCGAGCGCTTCATTCATCTGCTACTGCTTGGGGGCATATTTACTTGATTATTTTCCAACTGATTGTCTGATATTCTGTAAACATTAAGTAAATAAAAATTAAATTAATTAAATAAATAAATATCAACAGAGTCAGGCTCGAAAAATGCTCAGGAACAAATAACACATCTTATTGCGCAAAACTGCAAAAATAAAATATGGTTTTTCGCACTCTCCCTCCGCTCAACCTAACTCATTCCCAGCACTCCCCCCCCGTGCACCCATTAGCCGGCAGCCCATTATAGTGGGCATCAGGCAAAGATACGGCGCAGTTCAAGTGAAACTCACAAATCTTACCATTGTGCATTTAAATATTTGAAGTATTTGAATCACGTGACCCTCCTCGCTGGGAGGCAGTCTCGCTCCGCTGCCCCGTTCGAGTTGATAAGGGGCGGGGGGGGATAAGGGGGCTACATGTCTTTGTTATTCATTTAAGCTATTTTCAATTAGTTGCATTCAATTTACTTAATAATTGATAGATTAACTCGCAAGTGCATGCAACAATTTTTAGGAACGAGATGAAGGTTCTGCCAGTTCCGATAGTCTTTAACTAATTGGATAGCTGTAATAATCACAATAGTGATTGCTATTCAACCAATTATATAATGGATATCATCGCTAAATACTCTGTGAATTTGAAAATATATCTATGAATATATATATATATATGTATATAAGATAATATGCATTAGGGAATGAACCGTTAGATAAATACCCTGTTGTCAGTTCTGAATATCAAACTCAACTTTTTTCTTATTCTCTTTTTATTGAAAGCTATATATTCAGATTAACCTCATTTGATTTATGGCACGACTGATGATATCTTTTTTTTACTACTTTCGTCCCAACATGCAATTGGCCATGGAACCCACTTATGGACGCAAAGTTGGGCGATTTTGAGTGGAACTAACTTGCTGTGCGAAAACATTGTACGAAGCGAGACCAATTTACTTTATTTTAGTTCTCTGATTAAGAGGAAAAAAACCAAATTACTTTACAAACAGAGTTAATTTTTGTTTAAACTTATGAATAATGCACAGATCGGCTATGAATATGCAAAGATTGAACTTCAGAGTCACGGAACGGCGATAGAGTTGAAGGTGAAGGTGTTGTCTGTGTCTGTGAACATGAAATATTTATTCAATTACACTTTTCGCTCATTTTGTCAATGGTTTAAATAGTCATTCAATTTGTATAGAGGCGTGGTCGCCGCTTAACTATTTCAATTAGTTCAATGGCCAAATAATTGCAATTAATCCCAAAGCAGCAACTTTAGTTATTTCAAAGACTTCTCTGTTAGCCATTTATCGCTAATGTCTGCATATCAATCAAATATCAAAAGTTGATTTATTCAAAAGTAGAAATCATGACATCAAAACTGCCCGACACAACAAAATTGATTAAGTTCTGACAAAGCTATGGCACTGTGGCAGGTTTACGTGTCATAATATATATATATATATATATATATATATGCAACACAAACAACAACAGATTAATTTCGGCATTTAGTAGTTGATATTGAAGTTAGTAATGATTTATGATTATTTAAAAAAGTTTAAGATCGAATTGTACTTGAATTTTGACTACATTTTTCTGTGTCTATATCTCAAAAAATCATAAAAAAAAAAGTCTTAAAATTAAGCGATTAGCTGGCTTAGAAAATAAATAGACAAACAGACGAATTGAATGAAGCCAAGGCTATAACAACTGATAAAGAATAAGAATAAATATATATATATATAGATATATATCTATGTAGCAAACATGACATTTGCTTTTGCACACTTATTTTTCAAACACTCATTTTTACAACTACAAATGCTCGACTACGATATACCCTGACATTTGTTTCATTATTTCCAGCTTTATTGACCAACTTCTGTTTACAAGTTCTACGGGAAAATGCTCTCATTTTTTGTAGCATTCAAAGGCACTGAAAACTAAAAAAAAAATATAAATTACAGTTGATACAAATATATGAATGTATATGTACCAGGACTCCGACAAGCCGGAAGTCTTTTAGGTGGCTACAATCAAAAGCGATTTAGGCAAGTAATATCCATGGGGAAGAACAGGCTCAGAATACTGAGAAGTCACCTAACCAAATTAGGTACTTATGGTATTTATGAGGAGGAATCCTCAATGCACATCCTAGCAGAATGCGTCGCCTGAAGTAGGAAAAGATGCAGCATCCTAGGGAACCCTCAACCCAACAAAGATCCGTTCATTCGTGCAGGAGCTGGGGTTGATGGAGGAGCTGTAGGCTCAGAAGGAGGGCGCAGTAGACATTACAGGTCGCAGTGCTGGTTTCCCCAATTAAAATTATAATAATAATATTACATATAAAATGAAATACATTTGATCTGCGTGGGGTATACGAAAGTGTTATGTATATTCAGAAAAAAAATCAATTCGCCTGTTGATGTCCATTAAAGTCTATTGAAGCCAGTTACACACATTTCCACAAAATCATTATACCCTTTTAACCATTTTCAATGGGTTAAGGGTGTATATAAGGGTACAAATTATATATGGTTAGCCTAGGTGAAGATATAGATGGTGACTATAACAATCACCATTAATGCCAAGTTTTACTATATACTATATGTAAACGCTGAATTGTGTAAGTAAGTTATAAAGAAGCTAACAGCTGAGTAAAGAAACTATTTGCAAATGTATTGACTTGTTCTCTTAGCCAACTTTAGAATCAATCATTGTACATATTTACAATGCATTTTGTTCTTATTAATTAGCAAACATGTTTGCCATTTCAGCACTTTACCAAACGAATGTTGAATTTATTTCCGTATGCAAACTGGTGCATAAGCATTGCGCTCTCTATTTACAAATTATATATAATTAATTTCGCAAATTGCCAGCTTGCTATCGATCGATATTATTATTCTAATTGGGAATAGTTAGCACTGCGACCTATAAGGTCTATTGTGCCCCCTTACTGAGCCTACAGCTCTTCCATCAATCCCAACTCCTGCACGAATGCTAGAATCTTTGTTGGGTTGAGGGCTTCTATGTCCTTGGGCCTCATGATATGCTGCCCTAGGATGCTGCATCTTTTCCTGGTTAAGGCGACGCATTCTGTTAGGATGTGCGTCGAGGATACCTCCTCGTATCCGCAGAACCTGCATATGTTGCTGCTGTAAATACCTAACTTGGTTAGGTGACTTCTCAGTCTACAGTGTCCTGTGAGTATTCTGAGTCTATTCTTCCCCATGGCTATCATTTGCTTAAATCGCTAAGCAATCACACAAAAATATTATCCTTTTTGTT
Organism: Drosophila sordidapex; assembly: GCA_035043295.1. Classification (NCBI taxonomy): domain Eukaryota; kingdom Metazoa; phylum Arthropoda; class Insecta; order Diptera; family Drosophilidae; genus Drosophila; species Drosophila sordidapex. The sequence goes on along the minus strand of JAWNNA010000155.1, from coordinate 5,704,533 downwards.
AGCCTTGTGGATAGTATTAATATTTGTGTGTAATACACAGAAGGAGGTACATATGTATATCTTCAGCTGCAGATGCTGCTGCTCACGAGTCGATATAGGCATGTCCTTTACATATATATTTTTTATTTGGGTTTTCTCTATTTTTAAGTCAAAAAACTGTTTTTTCATATCAAAAATATTTTCCAAATATATTTTATTTGTCTAATTGTAATACTTAAACATAAATCCGAATTTTGTAGTAAAACCAAACTTGAGATTCCGTCTCCATCCTTGGTTTCATAATCATAAGAAGAAGAAACATTTTGTGTTACCCGTAAGCTAATTTACAGTTAACTGTTTAATAGCTTCCGACTTAATCAAATTTGAACATTTTATGGCATACTGTTGTGGTCTCTTTAGAAATTAGCACCCAGACTTGTTATTCGACTGAGCGGGATTTGCATGGGCATAGCTCATCATTTAGAGTGCCTTCTGGTGGCAATTAACAGTTTGTTTAGCTATGCATCTGTATTGTATTGTTAACACTTATGTATATATGTATTGTTAATATATATGTATAGAATCAAAATTATTTTGAATCTCATTTTTTTTGCGAAAGTGAAGAAAATTACTGCTGGTTCTGACTGCAGAGGGCCGCCATGATAATCAGCATATCGTTGAGGTGCCCCATAAGCCACGTTTGCTGCAACGCAACGAGTATCTTAAATTCACGAAGCGCATGGATTGCTTGCAGCATCTGTGTGCGACAGATGGGCTCATTGGGGCGCATTATCGGCACCTGCAACTGTGGGACACGCGTGGAGCAAAGTGCTCCTTCCTTCCTGGTTGGCCAATTCGTATCTATGGTCTATATGGTCCAGATCTATGGTACTTACATATATTAACCACCAGAATGAATATATGATCTCAATTAACTGGGGTTTCCCCACCTGCTAGGTAGGATTACGTAAACAAGTACCCTATTTTTGGTCAATGCTTATTTGAAACAGGTACATTATGGACACCTGGATGCCATAAAACCCGGATTTCTTACCCATAGTTCAGTATTTTCGGTCGCATTGAGCTGTGAGCCACTGTATATATTGCGGTCGGGTGGTAATTGGTGCGGCAATGCGAAAATTGAAATTACCTAAGTCTCTAATTGAATATAATATAATCGAATGGATGGCGCTGAAAACTTTCCGCACGGCAAATGCCATATTTCACACGTAAATAAAATGTTTAAAAAATTAAACATAAATATTTGTGTATATGAGAGAAAGAGAGACATTTCTGAGCAGTAAATCCATTAAGAGCAAACAAGCGAGACAAATGAATTGGCCATTAAATGTTAAACAAACGTCAAGAAAGACAACAAGTAGTCAATTTGCTTGACGGGAGTAGCTAGCCGAACGTAGCGTGCTCCGGATCCCAACCCGACCCCAAATCGGACCAGACCCAAACGGCTTTTGGGCAGTTGGCAGCGGAGGCGGTCGAATTAGCACCGCAACGTAAAATCAATTTGCTGCTGTGAATACAAACTTTTATGGCGCACTGTGCGAGTCGACGTACCGCTAATCAATTGGACAAATGTGACATTTTTAAAGGGTTTTTGTTTTTGTTTTTGTTTTTGCTGTTTTGCGGTTGGTTTACTTTTTGCGCCTCCAACTCCAGCGTCGTAATGATCATGATGATGATGATGTTGCGCTGACTGAAACAAATTTGCTTTAACACCTCGCATATTTTTGACATGATGCCCCAAAGCCTGGCGTAATTGATTATATAATCAAATAATACATTTCCCCACTGACCTCTCAATTTATTACTTATTAGCCTTAATATTATAAAGGATCTTACGATTAACCCCTTAGCCCCATCCTCCTCTGGCATTTGCGCTAGCTTGCCCATTTTGATCATTTATAGACACGCAAGTGTTACAAAACCTAATTACAGTGCCTGATGACAGACGTTGCCTAAGAAGATTGATTGCATAGAACAGCGGCATTCCACATTTCATTTCCTTTATTAGTCGTCGTACGACATTTAAGACAAATTTGAAATGATTTTTGAATAAACCATTCGAAGTGCACTTTTTGATATATAGTGTCTGCTTTGTATTATTTTTTTCAATTAACATTTTTGCGGTCACGAGTTTGCCTCAACCAGCAACCAGTGCTGCAACAAACAAAAGACGTCATTAGCAAATAAAAAAAAAAACCCCCCAAAACAAAACAACAACAAAAATATCCAAACAAGAAATGGATTATCTTTGCTTCGATCGCAACGACTGAACAAATACGCTTCCCAACTCTCTATTCTACAAACATTTGGAATAACTTTGGAATTCATTTCAGAATATATAAATTTATATTAAGCAAGAACTTTCAGAAATGAATATCATTGCCAAAGGATCGTTGACTTATTGCAAAAAGGATACTCACCTCAATGGCCTTTAACTTGAGATACTTAATTCTATATGTACATATGCTATAAGCCGATCTCAAACTGACTTGAAATGTTGGAGGAACCAATCGTGGCCAAGTGTATGGTAAACTACGACTCATGGTTGAGCCGGATAGAGTTTTTGCTTATTGAATATACATATATGATTATGATGTCTGAGAACATGATGACATAGTTATAATCATTCTAGCTCTTATCAGAGTTTGGGAAAGTTTTCTCAAATAAATCAAGCTCTCAGATGCTCATATATATATTTTGAGATAGTTTGTGATTAATTAATGCTGCTTTGTCCCTCGCCACAAGAAGTGGAACCCAGGCAAATAAAATTAATTTTTGCTTTTGTGTCTGGGTATGTAATGAATGAATGAATAATGAATGTAAATGAAATGCTTTTGATGTCAGTTCATCCATTGTAATCACTGAACTACAATTTTCCGCAGAAAATGACATCCTGGGAGTCGTCCTTTTATGGTTTTAGCTCAAGTGCTGACAGCATCAAGTTCTATCTTATCTGTGCCCAGTGTAAATATAAAATCTGATCTGTGTCGCACTTTTGCCAGCCTTCTTAGCTTAACCTGGCCTTATCACTCAGTTCTGCAACTGAAATCGCTATTCGAATGAATGGATTTGGGCCTGCGCCCGGGTCGGACTCGGGCTCTATCAGGCGCTTTGGCAGTACTGGAACTGGTATTGGCTCTGTACCGGTTCACCTTGTAAATCAACGCCACATACTAAAAATACCAGTGATTGAGTGCTGTTGCTCTTGTTGTTGTTGTTGTTGTTGTTGTTGTTGGCTCTGCTGTTTACTTGGCAGTCGGCAGACGGCAGACTTGGCCAACATGAGCTCTACGCTGAGCCCGTGAACCGCTTCTAATCGCAGTCAAAGCAAAAAATATGTATGTAAAAAATGTATGTATATAGATATATATATATATATATATATGTATGTGTATATGTATATGTATATGTTGAGTAGTTGTCGCCATTTTGTTTGCCATTCTGCTTGTTACGTATTTCTTGTGTGTTTCGTCGATTGTTTATGTTTTTATGTCGAGTTCTTCGAACTTTGCGCTGAAGTTCAAATCGCTGCTGACGAAATGAACAAACCTGGCCAAATCGTCATCTGAACGATAAGATAGTTGTTACCCGATGAGAAACCGAGCGATAGATAGGCAATGATACGATGATACGATCGATACGAGATTTTAGAATCGAGCGTTGCAATTGCGGAAGTTTTATTTATTTTTATGGTTTTATTTTGGTTTTGGTTTCTGAATATTTCTTTCTGGTTTGGTTTTAGGGGAAAAACGTGCACAAGCGGCGGACCCGGCCCGGTTCACAGTCCATTGCACGTTGACCGATTTGTTTTGTCGCTTTCGATCATTGTGGCAGATGTGTGTTGGAATTTTAAATGATCGTAAGTCATTTCGCAAGAAGAAGTCTGTATTTAAAATGGTTTCATAAAATTTGCCAATTTTGTGAAACCGGCTGCGATGAATTTTGCTCATTTGCTTGATTGCTTTGGTCTGGCGGCTCGCACTCAGGGTTGCGAAGTTTCTTGACACCGCCACAGAGTTCCTGATTGCCAAACCAAAAAATACACAATTTCTGGCAGCAAAAATCGCACACTTGAGCACACAGAAATATGCGCGAGACACCTGTAAGTGGATTCCAATTAGAACAGCATCGAGGCACAGCGCAGCTGGCTTTAGATTCAATTTCAGATACAACTCGAGCCGCACTTCACATCAGTTTGGTTCGGCTCAGCTGCTCTTTGGACTCGCTGGCCTTGGCTCTTGCAGCGAACCTGTTACAATCCAATCCAATCATTTGGACTATTGCATTTTCACTATTTCTATTACCATTTCCATTTCCACAAACGCCCTTCTAAACAATTGCAATCAGCGACTATCAGCAGCAGCAACTGGTGATTGTGTTGCTCATTTTGGCTTTGTTGCTGCTAATGATTACCTTATGCACAAGTATTGCTTATGAAATTGGCTAAAACAGACGCCGCTCTCACCTCTATTAGCAATTTACAATTGTAAATATATTTGCACTTTAATTGCTAAACAGTCCAATAAAACTTGGCAAAGGGCTAATCTCCACATCTCATTCATTATATACATTACTATATAGAATGGCTTTAGGTGTTTTTCATACTCATGCAGGCATTGCTCGATAGTTGTTAAGAACAGTTGGGCCAATTAAAACAATGTTGGTAATTTATTTGGTAAGTATGCAAATTGGATAGCAGCTACGGTTACTCAGCTCATCTGAAGAAATCGGGGATACTTATGAAGAGAGAGATTAGCTATCGGAAAATGAATTGCTTTGTTGCTGTCTTCAACTCACTTTTAATCAATTTTGCATATTAATTAATTATTCAATTTATTCATTGGGGTGTACTTCGAAAAAGCTGCTTCTCATGAACCTTCCCTCCCTAATTAACCGTCGTGTTATGCTAGATACTTAGGCCCTGAACCGTATTGTGGCGTAGGAAGACACACAATACGGCTACAAATCAGGGATGAAGAAAGACTGATGCGGGAACGGAGCTGGGCAGACACATTAGGACTCCGACAAGCCAGAAGTCTCCTAGGTGGCTATAATCATGGGGAAGGATAGACTCAGAATACTCACAGGTCTATTGACAGGACACTGTAGACTGAGAAGTCACCTAACCAAGTTAGGTATTTGCAGCAGCAACATATGCAGTGGAGGAATGCTCGACGCACATCCTAACAGAATGCTTCGCCTTAACCAGGAAAAGATGCAGCATCCTAGGGCAGCATATCATGACATAGAAACCCTCAACCCAACAAAGATTCCAGCATTCGTGCAGGAGTTGGGATTGATGGAAGAGCTGTAGGCTCAGTTAGAAATTATGTTTGCAATTAAATTACTTAAAGGTGAAATTGATTCCATTTAGATCTTCTCATTATTTCTTCTTCTTCTCAATTTCTCTTAGTCTTTGTACCACTAATTGTTCCTTGCATGAACCGTTTCGAGTACTCTGTAATGATTATAATCAATTCAGAGTCCTCCATTTCTATAATTAAAGACTCTATGCTAAGTATCTTATCTCGGGAATAACTTTTTCGCATGCTTAACTAAGTTTCACTAATAATTTTTGGTCTGTTTGGTTTTTTTCTGGGCTTTCCCCCAATTCTTGCAACAATTTGTATTATTATTTGTATATTATATATATTATATATGCAATACAGCAGATCATGTAGTGCTTGAAATGGTAACTCATCCACTATTTTATGCCAGCCGATCACTAATCTAAGTTATAGATATAGATCTTTAATTTTATCTCTTGGAAATGAATAAAAATCCATATATAGGTCAAATCTGATCTATGTGTGTCGGTCGTAGGATAACTTAACCTTATCTCTCGGTCACTGTTCGAATATGAACAGGTAGCAAAAGTCTTAACACCGATCTGCGATCTACGATCTGCGATCTACGATCTGCGATCTACGATCTGCGATCAGCGATCTGCGATCAGCGATCTGCGATCTACGATCTGCGATCTGCGATCTGCGATCAGCGATCTGCGATCTACGATCTGCGATCTGCGATCTACGATCTATGATCTGCGATCTACGATCTGCGATCTGCGATCTGCGATCAGCGATCTGCGATTGGTAGATCAAAATAATTTCCTGTTCTCAGCGAAAGTGTAAATAGCAAATTGAAGGTTGATATCAATCACTTTCTTTCTTTCTTTCCCTCTCACTATTTGCTTAACACTTAATTAATCTAAGACATACTTTACTTTTGAGTCAGCTGCGCTTGCTTGCTGTCCAAGGCTGACTCATTGCAAGAAAGACCCTTTCGACGGCTATTTCCCTATGCGTGACCAGATCCTCCTCGCTGCTCGGCGACAAGCCATATAATTGCTGGATAAACATACATATTTATTGTGTGGCTGCATGTTTGTTGTGTTTGTTGTGTTTGTTGCATCAATTTGTATTGGTATTGGTTATTGTTGTGCAATGCGCGTAATTACGGTGATTTCTTAAATGTGTCATCAGTGTGCTTATGAGCATCGGCTGTGCAGGCATTAGCCGATTTGATTGCATATTATTATTATTGGTCAACTCTATAGCCTATAGCTCTTCCATGTTTCCATCTTCCCCTAGGATATTGCTTCTTCTTCTGGCTATTATTATTATTATAATTGGGGAAACCAGCACTGCGATCTGTGAGGTCTATTGTGCCCCCTTTCTGAGCCTACAGCTCTTCCATCAACCCCAGCTCCTGCACGAATGGAAGGATCTTTGTTGGGTTGCGGGTTTCTATGGCCTTGAGCCTCATGACATGCTTCCCTAGGATGCTGCATCTTTTCTGCATTCTGCTAGGATGATTCCTCCTCATAAATAGCGTAAATACCTAATTTGGTTAGCTGACTTCTCAGTCTACAGTGTCCTGTCAATAGACCTGTGAGTATCCTGAGCCTGTTCTGCCCCATGAATATTACTTGCTTAAATCGCTTTTGATTGTAGCCACCTAAAAGACTTCGGGCTTGTCGGAGTCCTGGTGCCTCTGCCCAGCTCCGCTCTCGCCTCTGCCTTTCTTCGTTCCTGACTTGCCTATGCCACATCTGGCTAAGGCAGCCCAATTCGCCATGAGGATTCCTTGTCGCTATCACAGATCCAACTGAAATAAATAAATAATTAAATTTAATATTACCATTACTTAAATCTTAAAATAAATAATTTTATAAATAAAATGTTCAAATTCTTAAATGTTAAATTTACAATTTAGGTTTGTTGTTGAAAAGTGTCTTTTGTGAAACCATTTAAAGCATGCCTCATTAAGGTAATAAATTGTGCTGCCGCTTGTTAACTTGTCCTTGCAACTCGATTGCGTCCTTGGCCTTCACACACATTTTGACTGCAACCTGACCTGAACTGAAGTGAACTGAACTGGATCTGGGTCTGGTCGGGTTTGGTTTTGGTTTTGATTTTGGGCTCGGACCTTGGCCTCTGGTTGCCTGCTTTCCTACTGTCCTCCACATATTTCTGGTTATGTATCTGAATTATGCAAGTTGCTTTTGGGCAGACGTTTCATTGTTGCTCAGTTAATAATTGTTGTTGTTGTTGTTATTGTTGTTGTTGTTGTTATTGTACGTGATTTCAATTGTGGGACTCGATGCGTTGCTGTTTAGTTAATTGTGTTGCTTCTGTTGTTGTTGTAATTTATTAACTCGGATGCTACGTGAGTGTTATTGAAAATGGTCATTTTGTTTATGTTACTGTCATTTGTTGTTGTTGTTGTTGTGGCTGTTGTGGTTGTTGCTGTTGTTGTGGTTGCTGTTGTTGTTGTTATAGTTTTTGTCACAGTTGTTGTTGTGGACTTCTACACAAAGCTTTGCCACACTGCCTCCACCCACATTATTATTATGGTTTGTCCGTCCGATCTGTCTGTCTGTCTGTCTGTCTGTCCGCCTGTCTGTCTGTCCGCCTGTCTGCCTGTCTGTCTGTCCGCCTGTCTCCCAAACTGTTTGTTCATTTAATTTATTCAAACATTGAACTTTTATTTGCTTTCAAGTGAGCAAAAGGCGTTCCAGTGCACGTGGCTTCTGGTGGCCAGCGTGTCTCCCAGTGGCAGCGATTGATTGATGCCGTTCCACATGTGGGTGCGCTGCGGAGCACGGCCAGCAAACCAACGGTTTTTGCTCTCTTTTTTTAGAAACTGCCCACGATCGGGTGTCATAAGATTGGCACATGCTACAGAAGACAGAAGACTGCCCGACTTAAGAAGATCCACTTTAGAAAAACAAATGTGGCGCATTCAACGTGTGTGTTGAGTATTAAGTTAGAGCTACAGGTTACAGGGTATTTGCTAGTCAACCACAGCACTCTTAGCAAACTCTTATAATAATTATGCATTTTGCCGTCCGATTATATTAATATTTTTGTGGCTGTATTTTTATAGGTTTATGCAAAGTTTCAAGGAAACTTAACAGAACCTTTTGCATGCACATGAAGAGTATCAGCAGCAACAACAACAGCAACACCAACAACAACAGCAACACCAACAACAACAACAACACATAAATATACATTAAACAAATGAAAAACTAAAAGCGATCACAAAACGTTATTCGAAATTTGCGCAACATTCGGCGATTGAATAAACCAGAAACCACAACAACAACAACAACAATAAACATTCCAATGAACAATGAACAATCAGAAAATGCTTAACTGTTTGATAGTTAAAAACAACAATATTTGAACAAGCAGAAGCAGAAGCAAAAGTCCATGCAAATACAATAATAATAAGAAGGTTAACACTCGATTTGAATGGTTTTATTTTTGTGTGATTATTCAGTTGAGTATTACGTTAAATATTTGAAAACGATATGTGGCTGAATAGCAATTAATAAATCCGTTAATCGATGCTAAGGCATTAAGTATCCAAAACATATTCAATAAATGCCAAAATTGTACAACAGGATGCTGGAGAGAATAGGTTTCCCAGAAGACTTGACAGCTATCAGCAGAGAATTGAATAAAAAGATAAATTTTTATTATTATTATTATTATTATTATTATTAATTAATTATTATTAAGTTCAGTGGAAATTGTAAAACAATATCTGTATTATGTAACACTTAGTAATGCTCTATCTCAGTGGGCTCGACTTGAAGCTACCCTCAAAAGCTTTTTTTTTTTTTTTTTTTGAAAAATTATAAAATGTTGTTTTGAATATTGAAAATATAATAACAGGGAATTTAAATTAATAACATAAACAAATAATTGGTTTTAACGTATTACAATATTACGTAGCATCAATATAACAATATATTATCAACATAACGATACTATGAGCGTCCAGCTGTCCATAGGTCACTGGTGTGGAGGCGCTTTAAGCGTCTGCGGGTTGTATTCGACCCTAGCGTCGAAACCAATGGGTTAACATGGTTATGTAACCGGTCATTATAACGACTTGTATGTCGGTTTATTTGGCTATAGACTGTCGGTACACAGAAGTCGTTGTGCACATAAGGTGGAGCACCAGAGATATCTCTTAGCACCTTGTTCTGCAAGACTTGAATTTGGTTAATCCAAGATTGTGCCCCAAAATGGAATCCCATATGTCCATGTGGGCACGATGATGCTTCTATGCACCAGCAGCTTGTTGCTCAAGCTGAGTTTGCTGGATAGCTTCAGCAACCAGTTGAGTTTCGCCCTTTTCCTTCAAAATCGCATTTTTCCTAATCGTTCTTGACGGATTCCTTACAGATTTTTTCTTTATTATCGTTCTTGATTCGGATTTTTATTGTTATTTTTGGGCGATTTTCTTTCATTTCCCGGAAACGGCGGAAACCATCAATGATGGACTGGTCTCAATCGATTCTGATCTTGATGCTTGATACATATATACTTTATGGGCTAAGAGATGCTTCCTTCTTGTTTGCACAACATCAATATGCTCTTCTTAGAGCTGCAGACTCAAAAGTCAAATATCTTTATATATAACTATATTTCATCATATTCGAAGTTGAAAGCTCTGCGATAAATATCAATCTTTATGTGAGCGCAGTGAGTGAAGTATCTACGATTCTGAAAGCAATTAGTTTTCGAGCTTGTGAATTGAAAATGACTGAAGTTCTCGTACAATTAGGGGAATATAATAGTACTCGTTGCGAATTGTTTCTACTTCTATATACAGGTTTGTCTGGCTGTCATAATGTCAACAGCCGTTGAGTTATAACTTTCGCATTGTTACATCTACTCTGTTCCCGCATAGGAAACACGGTATATTGTATATTGATCACTCATTCTTGGATTACACTCACAAAAATGTCGCTCTAATTTGTAGAAAAATCAACTTACTTTTGGCGCCAAGATAAACTCTGCTTATTATTCAGAAAGTATATTTTTAAAACGAGAAAAGTTTCATTTCCATTTTCCAAGTTCCAGAATTTTTCTAAATTACAGGGTAATTTTTTTCTGAGTGAAAAACATTGAATAGATCGTGAAGATTGTCGATTTCTGTAGCTTCCATAGCTTGCATATGTTGGAAATGTTAATTCCTAAAGAACTCCTTGAAGATCGAGCAAAAACTATATATATATTTTAAATATAAAGAATATAATTCAAAACACTCTTTATCTGGAAACAGAGCATGACACAGTCAGTAGTGTCCGACTACTGCTTTTTTACTTGATTTTATACCTGGAACTTATTGAAATGGGTAAAGATTATGATGGTTTTGTGTAAATGTATGTAACAGACAGAAGGAGGCAGCTCCAACCCCAGAAAGTATATATATTCGGGATCAGGAAGAACAACCGAATCGATCGATGGATCGTATATATGTGTGGTATTTATGTCTATATTAATAATATTCGCAGAACTTTAATATGGGAATATATGTATATAACAGTTCAGGTGCAGGGTATATCGTAGTCGAGCTCAATCGAGTACTTGTTGACGTGATGTGTTTGCTGGCCTGGCCTTGAAGTGGGTTATATTATTGGAGAGGAAGAGACAGTAAAGTGTGTGGGCGACAGATAGATAGATAGAGCGTGAGAGGAAGAGAAGGCAACGAACTGCCGTTAACAGAAACCTACTCCCCTTTCCCCCCGCGCCAGCCAACACTTAAAAGATCATAATTTTGAAAAAACGGAGCGATCAGTGACTGAAAAGCGATCACAAAGCGATTTGTTAATTGTTTATCGCTATATAAAAAACTCTACTTATGCGCAGAACATAACTCGAGCTGGGTTCCGTGCACGACATCGCAAGAATGTCGTCTGGCATGATAAATTGCCATGTGTCACACATACATATACATAATATAGATATCTTTTGCTCAGATATGATACGAAACGATGCGATACGATATGATATGATATGATGTGTTGTGTTGTGATGTGATGTATGATGCTTTGTTGGATCTATTGAAACTGGTTTCGGCAGTGGGACAAGCCTTCCAGGTTCAGCAAACCAAACCGCCATCAACTTGATATCGATGTCAAACTCAAACTGTTGTTGGCCAAAGCCTTTCGCAATTGGCACAAAGTCCGGAGCTGCGACGCTGCTTTTCACTGATTAATGATAATTAAACAATTCCGCTTGGCTTTGCTAATGGCCCGAGTATGCTGTGAATGAAGCATTCGATCTGAATGTGAATGTGAATGTGAATGTCGCACTGGATGTGAATGTGAATTTCGATATGGATATGGATTGAGCACTTATCGTGCCAATGCTAATGCTCTCTAATAGAGCGCGAATCCAAAGTGATATTAATTGAAATACATGCAAACATTGGCCGAAAACAAGCAAACAAGCCAAAAAGGCCAAAAAACAATAACAAATAACAAATAAATAAAACTAATAAATGAAATGCTCACTTTGTCGAAGGGGGCACATCCACATCGATGACGTCGACTGGGAAGGAAGGCTAAGCAAAGTCTGGCTCGGATTACGGAGTCTGGGCGCGATTTACCTGGATATAGATATAGAATTTATCAATTAGCGAGACGCGTTTTTCACAGCAGCCGTTTCCTATTGCAAAATGCTGTTAATTGCAATTTACATTAAATGAAAACTTTTCGAGCAAAAAAATAAAACAAATCAAATCAAGTATTTAGCTTAAGGCGACAGCTATACAGTTAGAGATACCCTATAAAGTACATGCTTAAGTTTTGAAAGTTGCTCTAAGTTCGAACGGATAAATGAAAAATTTTTCAACATTTTGGAATTTCGAGTTGTCTCGGGAAAATTTGTACTTATTAAGACTAGAGACTAGAAGCAAAAAACGATAAACGATATACCCGCTGGCAGTGCAACAAATGCTGGGTATCAATCACATATAATAGTTTTCTCATTACGGGCCACTAGTCAAGTGAATGTTGCGGACTGTCTCTCGAACTATTGGCTCTGGCCGGAGTCTGTTGCAGGAGCGAACGAGCGGGGCAGGTGGCAGCGAGGCAGGCAACTGGCCTCCTCGTCTTATGTTTAATTTGTTGCAATAATATTTGTAGTTATAGTTTTCAACTGCTTACCGTTTAATACACATTTAATGCGACTACAACGCAGCTTTTGAAGCACCTGTGCTAATTTTCCCGCCATTGTCTGGGCCAACTTAGGGAAAACTGACGCCCAATGCGATGGAGCGAAACGCTGCGCAAATAACAAATAAATATGTAAATAAGGGTGCACAAAAAAAAACACTATATATATATATATATATATGTGTATATATATAGATAGAACTACGTGTACATTGTTGTTGCTGTTGTTGTTGGCGTGTGGCTGACGCTTTTTATGCCCGAGAAGGTCGTGCATTGCCGCATTGCATCCGAGCTGAAGCTGGATAGTGATAGCTGATTCTGATACTGAGTAGGGGTACATATATGCTCATACTGATCATATTTGGGCTGTATGGCAGATTATTCAAGTTTTAATTGCTTGCCTGCTCGTGTGTGAATTTAATTTCAAGCCGCCAGCGGCTTTTTTTGATCTTACAACTTATGAAATTCATCATTTTGAATGTGGCTTTGCCGGTTCCTTGTCGTAGCTCAAACGGAACTCAACTTAACTTCATATATTATTATATATTATATATTATTAATATATCAGTAAAAGCAAATATAAATAAATTTCAAATATGCTTAACACGACACACAATTGAAATCAGCTAATTAAACCTTTTGCATAGATTATTCTTGGTCAAGAGCCACGAATGTAAATCGAGTTGAAATAGTTTTCAATACTGAAGTCAAGTTAATGCAATTACTAACTGTTCGTGCCGATCGCCAAGTCTTAAATAAGCTTTCGCCAAGCAGGAACCAAAAAAGGTGATCATAAACATTTTACGGGCCCGAAGGTATCCCTAATTGCCCGCTGAATACATTACCACTCCCTTACTATAATCTCTTGGCCAAGTTTCATATCCAATATTAAAGTTTCTTCTTTTTCTTTTTGGCAACTTTCACCACAAGTTGATTTTGTGTTAAATAAAACAAGCCAATTAAATGGATGGCTAATAAATCGGGCGATAAGGGTCCTTCCGTGTTTGCCACGCATGCGCAGCGGGTTCCTTTCAAATTAAATGGCTGCTAATGCCGCAAAGATTATACAAAAACTTAATATGCCAACATTAAGTAAGCCAAGTTAAGCATTAAGCACCTGCAAAAACAAAAAACAAAAAAATGAATAAAAAATAACTGATTGGCTGCATTTTTTTTTAGCCGTGGCCGTTCCATGTTTTCTGCATCGTCGCACGCGGCGTATGCGCAATATTTGCCCCGTTGCGCGCCAACCAATGCCCCGCAGCCAACGAGTTGGCCTTTGGTACTACCAACTACCAACTGGCAACTGCCAACAGCCAACAGCCAACTGCCAACTACCAACTACCAACTGCCATCAACCACACCTAAAAGAACGTCGCGCCTTTCCCACAATCTTTTGTTTAGCTCGTTGCCAATTCGCCTGTCGATGTTTATTCATTTTTTTCATTTTTTTCATTTTTTTTATATGTTTTTTATTTTTTCTTTGTTTTGAGTTTGTTGCCGCTTTTTTCGCGACGCTTTTTATGAGCCAACAATAAGATTTTTTTTTGTGCAAGGCCGTTGGTGGCTCGTTTTGCTTTATCATTAAAAAACAAAATGTTGTTGTTGTTGTTGTTGTTGTTGTTGTTGCTGACACTCTTGGTAAGTCGGGTTGTTGTTCGATTGCGCGATCCTTTTCAAACTGGCCCAATTGAATTCAATTTTATTGATCCCACATTCGCTGCCATCATGCCTCATTAGTCCCCGATCTCGATGGCCTTTGGGCCTGGCCTCAAGGCGCTGCACTCCATCTACAATTGTGATTTTTATATTGTGAATGCAACATGCAACACAGCCAAACTAAACAATATCGTTTAGTATCGAGTCGTTCTTCGATTCCTATCACAAAAAAGAACTCGAATTCGCCAATTTTGTAAGCCAAGAACAGGTTATGTTAACTTGTTTCAGCTGCAGTTACAAATAAAAGTACGAGCTTGTCTAACAAAAAACGTAGCATCTCTTAGTCTAGCATACCCGATTAGAACACTTTAGCTTGTTGTTTGCGAGCAGCCAACAAAGCGAGCGTTGATTGCTCAAATTTTTGAAAGCCTGGTTAATGTACGTCCCTGACCATCATAGGCTGCCAAAAGCAACCAACAACCAACAAGCAACAAGCGAACAGCGACGAGCCGAAAATATAAAACAAAATCAAGAGTGCACTAGTCGAGCAAGCTCAACGAACAGATACCCATTACACGCTCAATGCTATATTAATTAAATACCATTTTGCAGCTTGTTCAGAGCCAAACTTGAATTTTTCCCCAACTCAACTTTTGACGCCGATCGATAATATTTAATCCAACTGCCCCTGCTCGAACTATATAGCAATAGCTCTAATTCAAGGTCAAAATTAAATGAACAATTTTGATAATATTTATGCAAAATTATCATTCAAATTATATTTTGGCAAACTAACTTCGAGGCGAAGCCGAGCTGAGCAAAATGATTTGAATGACGCCGATTTCAATCTCAATTTAATTTGATTCTTTCAAATATTTGTGGTTCGATTTGAATGGTGATTCAGCGCCGTTTGACTAAGACTAAGTAGTCGATACCCTACTTGAACATTTTTCGCTGGCTACAGGGTATACAAATGTGGTGCACATAAGCGACTCGCGAATATTTTTGTATGCAACTGCACACCGACTCGAAATGTTGCGATTTGTTTCGTTTGGTGGCATTTCATAGGCGAATCAGCTCCATTCGAATCCAATCCAATCCAATCCAATCCGAGTCCAAAGAGGCCATGCAGCTCAAGATTTATTTATAGACTGCACTGGCTTTTAACCTCCATTCGAAAACACGCTGCGTATGAGTTACGCCAAGTGCCAAGCGATCGTTACAAATTGTTGCTTGCGGTTGTTGTTGTTGCCCATGTTGTTGCCCATGTTGTTGCCCATGTTGTTGCCCATGTTGTTGCCCATGTTGTTGCTGTTGTTGTCACTCTTTTTGAATCGCATAGCAGTTACAGCAAATTAAACGATCGATAGCGTTTACTGGGCGCGTCCGTTTGGCGTGAACATGAATTTTGTTGCCCATGTCGATGTGGACTTAGTGCACCTTTATGCTGATGATAATGATGCTGTTGATGATGCTGATGATGATGATGATGGTGATGGTGATGCTGATATCTGTTTATGTTAACCACCCCCTTTATCGCATATTGCTGTTAGTTTGGCCGGGATTCAGTAGAGAAGCAGCAGTCAGATATCGTTTAATGCGCCGCTGCTGCGCAACTTCACGTTCCGTTGCCGTTCAGCGATTCTAGTTCGAACTGGCCCAAAGTGGTTTGAAGCCGTTTAATAGCCGTCACTGCTAACGGCCGCTGCTTGACGGGTTTTTTTGTTTGTTTATGTTTTTTTGTTTTTTTTTGCTGTTGTTGTTGGTGTCGCCGCCGCTGGTGGCGCTATCCCAGCTTGTCATAGGTACAAAGACAAATCCAAAGTCAGCACAGCCAAAGCCACAGCCAAAGCCAAAGCCAAAGCAGAAAGCAGAAAGCAATTGAAAGATTGATGGCTCTGCTTCGACTGGCTAATGATTCAAAGCGGGCCGAATTGACTGGTGATACCGACTGCGATAAGACTATTCCATCGATTCCCTTCCCCCTCCCCATCCCCCTCCCCCACCCCACTTCCACTGCCTTAATCAGCAGCACTTTTGCTCTGCTGCTCAGTCTGGCGTCTAGACTCATTTTACCGTTCTCTTGGCCAAGCTGCCCATGATGGGTAGGGCTCGCTGCCTAAACTCGATTTGACTAAGTTGCCAGTGAAATGGGGCAGCAACTTTCAGCCAAGAACAGTCGAATAAAATATTCAAATTGCACGTGGTTTTTTCCACAATAAATAATACTTAATATTATTCAGATTTATTTCTTTATTTTATACTTTTTTAAAAATAAAATTATGAATTTGCTTAAAGTGGAATTGGTTGTTTGTAGATATATAAAATATTTAATTGATTGATAAAGTAATTAATCAACTTTGTCTTTAAGCCTTTTTTTTTAACTTTAATAAACATTTAAACGGTTGGGGAGGGGAGGGGGGGAGGCATGATATTTGATCAACTTTAAATGTCAGTTCAGATGCCGAATTGTGTGCTTAACTTGACTCGAACTTGACCTGAAGTGTGTGCATTTATTTCACACATTTGAACACAGATTTTCCTTGGCTTATTAATGTGGCTTAGACTTAAATAGCCGAATGCAAGCCAACATTTTCCGGCATGGAGCAGAAACTGGAGGCTGGAAGCTGAATGCTTCAAGTTGAAAGCTGGTCAAGTGATAATTGGCTGCGCCCATTTGGCCTGTAGCTTTTGTTCTCCCAAATTAATTGATTAAATTATATATATACACATATATATATATCATATATATATATATATGATATATACATATATGTATTTATTTATTGTGTGTATGACCGAGTTGAACAAGATGATTTTTTTGACTTGTCAATGAATTTGGATGGAAAGCCATTCATTTCATGTTGACACAATGAAGTCTATGTGTGTGTGTGTGTGTGTGTGTGTGTGTGTGCAGGTGTGTGTGTGTGTAACTGTTCTGTATTTAACAAGCATTTGCATGTAGAGCTGGCGCTAAGTTAATAAACAATGCTCACACTTGCCTCATGTAAACTGGGCCTAAACTGATAGCCAGGCACTGCTGCTGGCAGCCAGCGTTAAAGTTGACAGTACAGCTATCAGGCACACACTCACACACAAACACACACACACACATCAGAGAAACACACACATGCATGGCTAACAGTGAACTTGAAAAGGTTATTAAAAATTCAAGTGCGGTAGTTGGGTGCTAAGGTAAACAGACGACGGCGACAACTGTGACGACTTCGACGCTGGCAGCGACTGAGGCAGAGACAAAAACAGAATCGGTGGCAGTGAAAGAAGCAGAGTCAGTGGCAGCAGCAGCAGCAGCAGCAGCAGCAGAAGCAGCGTCAGTTGGTTATATATCTATTGACCCATATTGCCGTAACTGTTGAGATAATGGAATTACCATAACAATGATTTATGCATGTACACAACAGTGTTTACATGTGTCCAAGTGTACATAAGTGTGCGTGTGTGTAGCGGCATACGCGACTAGCACATGCCCTGTAATTAGTGTAATCAAGATAAAAGTGCTTAGCTCAATCCACCAAAGTTTGCTTACGGCTTTCAATTGTTGTGCCTTTCATCTCAGAAAGATATCCATGTAGAATCATAAAAGTATATATATATATATATATATATATGTATGTATATAAGGGCAAAGTCATTCTTGTCTTAACTCGCTTAAGAAGCGTATTAAATTTACAAGCAATTGCGGTAATCGTAAAAATGATTAGCTCTCTGATTATTTGGTCATGAATCTAGTAAGATTTACCATATAGATATATGGCATGAGTAAATATAATTCAATTCTGGCAGTGCAACTTGCTCTTAGTCAGCAGCAATGACATTCAACTTTCTGGATAAGTATGTACACACAATAAACATATGTACATATTCGCATACATACGTACGTACATCATAATTGTCTCAGATTTGATTAATGAGCCATGTGCTTCAGCTGCAGCTAGTGGATGATGTGTGGCAACAACTCGATAATTGATATCAGACATAAACGATAATTGCCCCAGGTATTGTAGAAGTTGAGGCAATTTTGCACTTGACCATTTAAGGGTTGACTTAGTTTGCTCTGATCAGCAACTCGGGATGTTAAACTAAACAATTAGTAGACTATACATATATATATATATATATATATATATAGACTGTATATGTGTATAGTATATATTTGATTGACAACCAACTTTAATTAATGTAAGATGATGTAAGGGGCAAAATTGAACAATGAACATGCAAACTGTAAACTATAAATATCTAAGCGAAATTACAAGAGAGCTGGGAGCAGAGCAGTGGTGAAAATATACGTGAGAGAGCATTAGTTTAATTATGCTTATAATTAACTCAATGTTGGGGTATGCAACTAAATAAAATTGAAAGTATCTTAATTGAGAATCGTGTAGGAGAGCAAACAGTGGAATAGTACAGAGGACTTATAATAATATAAGAGCACTGCCAGTGTCAACAGTGCCAAAATGTTATAAATTATAAGACGTGGTAGGCATGCTTTGGATGCACCCCCAAAAACCTTGCGCACAACCTAAAAATAGACAAATGAAAAGAAGGAAACATAAAAAAGAATGTCAGTGCCTCGCCACACTTACACACACACACACACACACACACATACATATATACTATATACTATAGCACAGCTGACGCTGCAACGGCAACTGTTCGAAGTCTGTTTATAAGAGTGATATTTCGCCAGCAATTAACGAAGCACAAAATAACAAATAATGGCCTACAGATATGGTAGATGTGTACATACATATACTATATAGATATAGACAGGGGCGTATCCAACTTTTCGCAAAGAGTGGGCCTATTTTTGTGGGTACATTTTCGAATCATAATATGCAAAATAACCTGCAGCTCATTTTGTATGTGAAGTAACGTCCCCCCCCCGTCAACAACCCCGGATGTACGCCCTTGGCCATAGATATAGATATATAGAGGAAATATATTCAATACTTGTAGCTGCGCTTTGAATTCTCGTGACGTTTGCTGATGACGACGATGGCAAAAGATGACGAAAAGCGAATCCAAAACTGACAACGACGACGTCATCGGCTCCTGAAGCTAGCAAGCAAATAAGTAATTAACAAATTATAAAACTGTGGCAAGACAACAATTATTGGCTAGCATTTCGGACAGACAGAAAGGGAGACAGAGAGAGAGAGAGAGAGAGAGAATAGCGATTAAAGATTTATCAATCGCGGCATGCAAAAATGGTTTTTCATTAACGCCAATTATTAGCAATTATTGCCTTAATAGATGGCAAGCGACAGTGGCAAGACTGACCCGGAGGCAGAGCGCCAGAGTGAGACATAGGCCACGATCGGGCAAGGAGCGCGCACACACACATACATATATATATATATGTATATTGTGGAGTAGGCGTGGCTCAGCCGCAAAATTTCTAATGAAAGTTGAAAAGCGGTGGCCGTGCGATTGGCTGAAATGTGAATACCCGCCTCACCTTAACCCTCAGGCCGAAAACCGTTAAGCTACAGGCAGGCAGGCAACAAACGCCAGCACAACAACAACCGTATCGAGCAAGTTTGAAGTGAGTTCGACGCGGCAACGATGCTGCGCAGCCAACGTCGGCGTCAGCAGCAGCAGCGGCGTCGACGCAACGCAAAGCTCACCCACACTCTGGTCAAATAGTGCCCAAAAAAAAAACAACAAAAAAAGCTGCGCTTTATTAGCGCTCATTCTCTTTTTCTCCCTCTCTCTCTCTCACACACACACTTTCCGTTCACAATACTGTTCTCTTGGCGCCGGCGCAGCAGCAACAGCAGCGCTGCGACGCCGCCGTTGACGGCGTGCAAACAGGATCTGAGCGTATATTACGTTGCGGCTGGCTTTGAGCCAACATCATTCCCAAGCCGAACGCCAACAACAGCTGCCGCAGTCGTCGCTCCACACACATACACTCACACACACACGAACAGCAACAGCGAGCAACGATCTACACGATAACGAGCAGCTGTTTATATTTCTTTTTTTTTTCTGTTGGCCCGTTGTCAGCGAGCGTCAGTTATCTGGCCGCATCTCCAACCCAGCAGCAGCAGCAGCCACGGCAGCGCTCCCACACCCCCGACAGGCAGTTGAAGCAGCACCAGCAGCAACAACAACAAGTGCAAAAGTGAAGTGAACTCGAAATCATCGCTCTCTCGGGTCGCACTCGTGTCGCGCTCGTGTCTCTCTGCTAAGCGTTCGGCTCACACGCCGCCTCCAGTCCCATTGTAAATTACTTGCAAAGTAAAATTTAGTCTCGGCTTTTAATACCGTTTTAGTGCGTTTTCGAGTTGGTCGTGTTTTTTGTTACCAAAAAAAAAAAGAAAAAACTTAGCATTTTTTTTTTTTTAATCTAGTAGACAAAAACAGACAAAGTTTAATTCTGCGGCTGTGATACTTAAAACAAAAAAAAAAAATAAAGCCTGGCTCACATTTAAAAATATTCAAAATATATTTTCGGTTTTATTTTCTGCTCAACTCTGGAGGAACAATCCAAAGCGAAATAAACGTCCTGAACTATCAATTATATTGGCAAAGCCTTCATACCGAGAAACACTTCAATTCAATTGATTGCAACACTTTTTTTTACGTTTGAACATTTGAAAAATTTAACGGAAATGTAAACTACTCGCCCCCGCCAACCGAGCCTCGCTTCCTGTAAATTAAGAACAATTTTTCCACCGATCTTTCGATTGACATCGCAAAAAAAAACATTAACATTACATAATATTTAACTGCAAGTTCAAAAGTGTTTATTTAAAATTACCATAACGATTGAAAACAATAAATAACCATATTAAAAATATAAAAAAAAAACATAAAATCCGAAACAAAATCAAGACGGAAGTGTTTTTTTTTTTCGTTTCGCGCAAAGCGGCGCATCCTGTTTGAGCTTTCCGCGCGTACACATACACACACACACACACACGCACTCACACACACACAAACAAAACACAGAGAGACTCAGACTCGCTCTCTTGCCGACGTATAAGGGTTGTGAAGACGGTAAGTGGCGCACTTGAATTGAAATTGAAATTTATTTTTGGCACTTTTTGTGGTCTAGGAAGGATAAATGGTGAACATTATAAGAGACGGATGCATTATAAGAGTAGAGAGTAACATATGATGAGCGTCGTTAACATAACTCAAATCAAAACAGCAGCGCCAGCTGACAAACTGCCAACAGTATAAGATAAGAAGGCGCAGTTGACTTTTGTATAAGAGCGGACTTTCGAGGGGGAAAAATAAAACCAGAACAAGCAACGAAATCGAAATGGCAAAAAGCACAAATAATAACAATAATCATTGTAATCAAATATATATATTACACTGTGCGCACATTGTGCGTCTCAGTAACCGAAACCATAAATAACAACGTCTTGCCTGCAAAACAAAGTACATATTAAACAGTTCTAATGAAAACAGAACCAACACAAAAGATATATACGTATATGTGTATATAGAGATGTGTGGATGCATCTAGATGTGCAGTGAGTGCAGTGCATGTCATAAGAGAAAAACCCATAAAACCCAACAACAATAAAAACAATTGCATTGCTTAACCAAATGCAAATTGAACTACCTGACAAAACAAAATACGAAATATTCGAAGCGCCCTAAAATATATACTCGATTGACAATTTCGGGCACTCTTCCAATAGCGTCGAGTCGAGTCGAGTCGGCTCACCAGCACACAGAGACAGAGTGAGAGAGAGTGAGTGAGAGGGGGATAGAGATGCGAGTAATTGACATCTGGGCAGTTTGTCGCTTTGACGCCGGGTTTGGCAGTCCACACTTGACTAATAAACACACACAAAAAGAATATAGAATGAAGCATGTCGCGCTGTGAGGGTGTCAAGGGGCACGGGGCAGGCAATTGGCAAAGGTGTACAGCAGCTGTTGCCGCAGCGTTTTTAATTGTTTAGCAATTAACGAGCCAAAGCCTGAGCAGAGCAGCTCCCAACGCTGCCCAATCGATAGCCCATTGCCCAAATGCGGCCATCTGACGTTCAATGGAGCAGGCAGACAGCTAGGCAAATGCGAATGCGAATTCGAATTCGAAAACAAGTGCGAATGCGAATGCGAGTGCGAATGCGAGTATCTTATGGATATGTCCGCTGTTGATTTAGCTGCTTGTCGTTGGCATGCGCGGCTGCATGGGGCGTCTGGTTATTTAAGCGCTCAACGCACATGCGCAGTTTTTCAATGCCTACGCATAGGCAGAGAGTCTTCACGCAACGCCCCGACCATCCCCCATGCCCACACCCCACCACCACTGCTTAGCAGCGCCTGCTTAGGCTAAAGCAGCACCAAAAAAAAACAGAGAAAAAAAACAGCATAGAAAACTTTCACTGCTCACGAAGTTCCAGTTTACCAGTTTCAGTTTCAGTTTTCGATTTGGTTTTTTTTCTTTGACGTTTTGCATGAAGATGCGCCCAAAAGCCATACAAAACTCATCGTATGCGATATATACATATATATATATATATATATATATGTATTTTTTTTGTATTTGTCAGGTATGTGCTTGTGAAGCTGCTAGCGGATTTCCGCCGCTGTAAATTGTTCACTTCCAAGACAATTTGCATAAATGCTCTTACGATAACAAATCACCTCAAGGCACATAAAGTTCTAATTAAATGTAGTTACAACTGCGAACTGTAAACTGCAAACAGAAAGCAACAAAAAAAACAAACAAAACAAACAAACAAAATAAATAATAAAAAAAACTAATTAGCATTTTTTGGAGAGAGACGAAAAGGTGAGAAAAGTGTTTCTACTCGACTCAAGTGCTTATTTGAATGGAAAATCAATGCACAATGCACTTCCGCAAAAGTCGCCAAACACACACACACACACACACACACACACACACGCACACGCACGCACACAAACAAACATAATTGCAGATAGTTGGAGATACTCGGACACAGATACACACAGATACAACACACAACCGACAGGAGGCAAACAAAACTTTTGACGCGTTCACAAACTTTTTTAATTATTTATAGCAGCAACGACGCCGACAGCGACAGCGACAGCGACGTCGACTGCAGCATTCTCACTGCGCACCGCATAATATTAGTTAACAATTCGTAACGGCACTCTATACCCAAAGCCCAGTCTCATAATCACAGTTCCTCGTTCAATTCGATAATACATCATTTCAAGTTCTTTTCAAAAAATCGTTTTTCGACTAGCATTTTGCTATATGTTGTGTCTATATTGCCATCGAATACCCTCACTGTCCAATTCGCAACTATATCGTCAGATTGACTTGCCATATCTTATTAATTATTATTGATGTTTGTTTTTTTCGTGTTTTTTTTTTTAATCAATATTTCTACAAATAATTAATATCGCCAGCAAATATATGTTAACAAGAACAAGTAACAAAATTACTCAACATTGGTGTGAGTAAATGAGCAGTGTTGTGTAACAGCTGGTTAAGCTCTATTTTGATATTATATTTCATCTGATAATATTCAGTTTGACTAATCTCAGCAATGATTTATATATGCAAATGTTAACTTTAATGCGGCAAACAGATAAAAGGATTCCCTTCCCACACCATCTCTATATACATATATATATGTATATAATTAGTCATACACTTCATCCAATATACATATATATATATATATATATGATATATGTTTATCAAGATTCTTTGTTCTACTTTGGAGTTTTCTGCTTATTGTGCAAATTTCCAAAATGCATATTTGCAAATAAATATAAATCATACATATATATATATATGGATATATACGATCTATATAAATTCGGTCATGCAATCCCCCCCCCACCCCCTTCCCCACCCATTATTGATCGTATGCAAATTCCTTGCGAGTAATTTGTGGTTGCCGTTAAATATATTTTTATACAAAAAACTTTCGCCCTTTTCGCTGAAATAACCTTTGTTGTTGTTTTTTTATTGCTTGCCATTGTTGTTGTTGTTGTTGTTATTATTATTATTATTATTATTATTACTGTTATTATATTTTGTGCACATTTTGCGCAATTTCGTGTTGACGTCTCCTTTCAACTGTTTGTGGCTGATGGTGACGTGTGATTGCCATTGTTGTTGCTGTTGTCGCATCTACAGCAACCAAATGTTGATAATAATTTCGCTGTTTGTCACTCCGTCCGATTGTTGTTGTTGTTGTTGTTGCGTGTTATCATGGCAATCGTTTGCACAATGCCGCCAGTTACGCTGCTGCTGCTGCTGCTGCTGATGATGATGATGATGATGATGCTGCTGCTGCTGATGATGAGCTGCTGACAGATTGACTTTATTACTCATACGCCGTGTGTAACGCCTGCGCCTGCGCCTGTGTCTCTGTGTCTCTGTGTCTCAGTGTCTGTTTGTCTGTCTCTAGTGTCTATGGTGTCTTTGGCACGGCAGGTGCCAAACAAGCGCGCAAATATTGAAACAAGCCCGATAACACAAATTGCAAATAATTTATGCGCACTTGCTTTGCCAGAATGTAATGAAAATATCTCAAACTGGAGCGGACCGACAGAGTTGTAGCTAGTTTACTCGCATGTTATCACTTCATTAACACCCAAAATGTTGCCGATAGTCAGAAATATACATACATATATATATATATATATATATTTGTGCCTTTAATAACATCATCACACAGCAAACTGATCGAAGTTGCCGCGCATGATGTCTTAAAAAAGGAAATCAATGTAAAGACGGCTAATTTGCATATCAAATATATATATATATATATATATATATGTGTGTGAAAAATGATATCTGTAAACATATTCATGACAAATTAGTTTAATGAGCAAAGAGAGATACTGAAATATATATGAGCATCAGCTTAACGCACTAGAATTGGCCACTTAAACCTGTCAATAGACGTCCAAACCATTTAGCCTTATCAGCGCAAATCGTACAAATTTATCGTTATTGGTTGGCATTGGAAAACACCCTGCGAAATGTGCAAATTGCTGCTTGTGACACATTTGGGGCACTCAGCATTTCAAATGCTTCACACGAACCCAATCAAAATGAAAATCTTATTCAAAAATCGAAAAATTCAAAAACAAACAAAAAATTTCTAGAATAAGTCGAATTGAAAACAAAATGTGGCAAATTTTGGAAATAATTACTCAAGTAGCGAAAAACGTAATTGAATTCAGGCATTCATTCAGACTCATGCAGACTGCGCTGCCCTTTAGGGACTCTCCCGACCATGTTGCATAAGCATATGAACAACAACAACAACAAGAAAAAGAAAAACAACAAATATGAAAATCAGACAACAAGTGTGCCCAGCAGCAGCCCTGATCGGAAACTTGTTTTTTTTTTTTTGGCCATATTATTTATTTTATTCAACTCTTTTTTTCCTTTTTGTTTTTTGGTTTTTGGTTTTTGTTTTCTTTGTAAACGAAATGAATGCGAACGCGACCTTAGAATGGAATTCAAGGCGCTCGGAAAACCGAACAAGCCCAACTTGGTTATTTTCCATGTTGCATGCTTGTCTTGTTGGCGTCTGCTTGCGTCTCTCTCTCTCTCTCTCTGGGGGTCAGGGCTAGGCTATGTTTGAGCGGCTTTCACCGTTTAAGAGCTGAACGCAAGACTCATTGTGGCGACGATGACAATGACAATGACGATGACAATGATGACGATGATAATGATAATGATGTTGATGATGTTTATGATAAGAGCTGGCCGCATTTTCAGCCAAAAACTTTTATTGTTATTTATAGCCAAATAATTGCCGCCGACTAAGATAAGGCAAACAAGCCCCATGACTGTGCACAGTTGGTGGCAACTGCCACGTTTAAGTGTCGCTACCAGAAAATCCATACTTACATCAGTATGAGAAACACTTTGCACCGCATTATCTGATTAGATTTCGCATTTCACAACAGTTATCAGAAACAGATTAGTCACCGGCCCAGAGAATTCTGTGTCTTTCCACGAAGATCAGCAGACGCAACACACACACACACACTCATTATATTCACTTGTTATTCACACACAGTGCGAATGAATCTTTGAGTGCCTCGAGTGCCTTCATCAATTTGGTGGCAAATCAATAAAATTGTGAACGCAACTGGCTAGGATGTCGCGTCGTTCATCATCAACTAAAATAAAATTCCTAATCATGACATACATTATTTATTTGTGGCGAGGCGTGGGGGGTAAATCAATTGGGCCTTTACCCAGAGCAGACACTTGGCGTGGCAATAGTTAGCACCTCTTTGTGGTTGGCGAGGGGTAAGGGTGTGTGCAGTCGCTGTTTGGTTGCCTCATTAGCATCGTGGCGATTGACACTCGTTACAAATGAGACGCCAATGAGAGGACAGAAAATTAATAGAACAACAAATAAAAAATATAAAAAACGTATCTCAATTGAAATGGAACCTTAAAAAGAGCTGAGCAAACACTCACTTAATGCCAAGTCATAATTAACGACACGGCCAGAACACGGCAAAAAGCCAGCCAAGAAAAGCCACAAAAACACAAAAAAAAAATGACAAACGAAATTTGATTTATATGCGTTGAAAGGAAAAAATTGCGCCAAGACGTAAAAAAACAAAAAGCAGCTCAAAAAAAAATGGCCAAATCCCGGATAGGCAAACACAGATCCGGGCCCAAACAGGTGCCCGGCTATACACACACACATGACAAGGCAAGATTCGCGCGGAGCTAATGATATCATAAATGAATTACTGATCTCGCCGAGCACCGACCATAATCACATCCAAACTGGCGCGTACTTATCAGAGACAGAGCTACAGCCAAATTTATTATTAAAGCCAACTGCGCAAACAGTAGTTCTGCAAACAAAAACCCAACATTTTGGCCAAAAAGTCAAATGAAGTGTGAACCTTGGCGCTGCCTAATCGACGGATGAGCGAAAAAAACAAGAAAAACAGCAACAAAAAAATAGCAAAAAACAACAAAAAAACAACAAAAAACAACAAAAAAAACAGCAAAAAACAGCAAAAAAAACAACAACAAACCAAGAGCAAAATGTAGCGAGGAGAACAGAGCTGAACCGCAAACAAATACAGCCGAAGAAATATAACAAAAAGTGGGCTAAGCAAAGAACCCGGAGGCTAAAATAATAATTATAAAACATGCAACTTGTCGCACTCGTCGCACTTGTCGCACTCGTCGCACTCGTCGCACTTGTCGCACTCGTCGCACTTGTCGCACTTTTTCCGACTCGCTCATAAATAATATGCTATAGTAAGTAATTATTCTTACGATTGTTGTACAAATTACGCCTGCTGATTATGATAAAAAACAAAAAACAAAAAGCAAAAAGCAAAAAACAAAAGGAAAAACAAATCAAATAAGTTAAAGCCGGAAGCAATTATGAGAGAATAAAAACTATTAACTAACAGTGAGTTAATAATAATACAAAAAACAAACAAACAAATTGAATCGAATCGCATTTGTGGCACACAAATCACACAGAATCAAAACTGAAACTGGAACTGGAACTGAAACTGAGTTTTTGCTTAGAACTTTTGTGAAGTTTTGTTAATATTATTATTATTATTATTAATATTATTATAGTTGTTGCTGCTGGCTGCTGTTGCTGTTATTGTTGATGTTGATTTTGATTTTGATTTTGATGTTGCTGCTGTTGCCACTAATTGCATTCTAATCGGCAACGAAGGTCTCGGTCTCGGTCTCGGCCGCGATGGCGGTCGCAGTCGCTGTCTGGCAACAGTACAAAAACAAGCGCACACACACACACACAGAGACACACACACACGCACACACACATAGGGTGTTAGATAGAGAGACAGTCAGACAGTCAGTTAGGTGGACGGACGACTAGATACACTAGAATACTAAAAACTGCAACAAAAACAAAATTCATTCGTTTAGTTTGCGCTGTGGGAAGCAGTTGGCCAAGACGCATCTCAGCTGCAACTTAGCATCGGTGACTGACCACAAGAAAAAACCACGAACGAAAAAGAAAATAAGAAAAAGGCAGCAGCCACACGGTGCGTATGTGTGATTTGAGCAAATATATATGCATATATATAGGCAAGTGGAGGTTTGTGGCATGTGCAATCATTACATACACCTTTCTCCCACATTTCACCCAAAAACCTCTTTTGTTTTGTTGCCCGTTGTTGCCCGTTGTTGTTGTTGTTGTTGTTCTTTCTTTGCTGCATGCGCCTCTTGGGGCACACAGAGCGTATGCGCAATGCACTTGCCCTAGAACAACATCAACAGCGCCGTCCTCTCTCTCTCCCTCCCTCCCTCTCTCTCTCTCTCTCTCTGCCTGCCATTGGCTGCTGTCCAACATTTCTTGTGTTTATTTTGATGCCTTGTTGATAAAAATCATTGGGCATGCCACATACTTCTCTATTCTCTATATAGTATTGCCACACATTGAGAATTGAACTAGACACAGTTTTTACAGTTCTCACAGCAAGTGTAGTAAATTGTAGATGCAAGCTGCAAGTTCAAATCGAATCGTACACTTTGTATACATTCTTGCAACTGGCTAATATCAATTAGACCAACAGCAAACCAACTTCAATTTCAATTCCAATTAGAATTATAGCTACCATTCTAATTCGAATTTCAATTTGTATTCCATATTCGAGTTGATTGAACTTGGACACGGTTAATACTAGTAAGCGCAACAATCGGCAACAATCGCAGCCATCACAATTATTTAATAACAATTGTCAAATTAAACAAAGCCAAACAATAATTGATACATACATACATATATGCATGTATTATGGTTGTTTCTGTTGCCTCTGTTGCTTCTGTTGCTTCTGTTATTTTTGTTGTCATTGTTTAATTATTAACATTAATTAGCTGTTGGCAACAGTTTGTTGTTAATTATTGGGCTTCTGGCCCATTGGCTATAAATGCAGCAATTTGTGCCGCAAATAGATTTGGCCCATGCCCATTGCCAGGGGTGGGGGAAAGTGTGGCACATACTGTAGTCACAACGACTGCAACTGCAACCAAAATAACTCGAATAATGGTTAATCCACACACACAGATCGCCATTGAGTTTTGTGCTGATCGCCAAGATACGGCTAAGTGCTGAGAATTGGCAACAGGCGGAGGCGGCTCTTTGGATGTGAGCCATTTGCATTGTGTTAACAAATTGAAAACTACAACTACAACAACAACAAGAACAACAACAACATAACAACATAAAAAACAACAACAAGCCATTCTCTGGCGAAAATTACAGAAAATTAACACGCAACTGTGCACACAATAATCATATTAATAACAATGGTCTTCTATATATATATATATATATATTAATCACATGCACAGTTCACATATGATATATATATATATATATATATACAAGTATGTGTTTTTTATAGCCAAAATAACTGTTACTTTCATTTGCTGCACGTGTTCTTCGAGTGCTTTGCCTGACTTGCGGGTCATAAACTACTGTGTGTGTCTGTGTGCGTGTGTGTGTGTGCTGTTATCCTTGGCCATAAATACATTAAATAATAACATTTATTGCATTGCCAACATTTGGTAGCTGAAATCAAAACATAATCAAATTTAAATTGATTGATTTCGCTGCCATAAAGATTAGCCGCCCTCAACTCTACCCCTTGTCGGCGCTTATCACGGCTAAAACATCGATAAGCCAAAAGAGTTCAATATATATATATATATTGATATTGTATATATACGTATATGCTTGCATGTTGCTGCCACAATTTATGGCAGCATTCGCTTTCAGCTTTCGGCGGTCTAAACTGACTCAAACCAGTTACAAAATGAGTTAAGCAACACCAAAATAGAATTTGATGCAATTTATTGCTGGTTCAATTGTTCCTATACATATGTATATATATATATATATATATATATATAATATTTGGTATATACACATATTAAAGCAAAATCAAATCAAAACTTGATTTATAGTTTTTTTTCAGTTGTTACTTTTAATCAAAAGACATTTTTCAATTCTGAACTTTGAGTTGCCAACCGATGCCATATCCTTGCTCTCGCTCGCACACGCAGGCGCTATCTCGTTCTCTCACGCTAATTGGCTTTCTGTAACAATCGAATGCCAATCCACATACATATATAAATGCTTGCAACTTCATAAGCAGTTGCTTTGATTGTATAATCAATGATTTTTATATATAAAGAAATGACGGTTAAGAAAAAGGAAAATAATTACGTATACGTATGGGTAGACGTATACGCATACGTATACGCATACGTATACTTAATTGAAACGATTCTTTGATTACAGTCGTTGTGCCGTTGTCGATTTAATTAAAAATTCAATACGAACAACAAATGACCAGCAAATAGCAAAAGCAACAACGCATTCAAATTTTAAATAGCACTCTTAATGAAATGAAATCAGCAGCTAAAAATGTCGGCTAAAAATAGTCAAAAATCAGTACTCAAGTACACTTGAGACACACACACCCACACACACACACGCAGACACACCAACACACACACACACATAGATAAGAAGACAGTTTGCACGTGACTGTCTAGCAACAACAAAAAAAGTACCAAAATGACAGCGTCACTCATCAGTCGCAGATAAATTAATATTTATTTAGAACACATACATATACATATATATACATATATATGTATATATATATATAAATTATTGATATCCATTGCGACAGCTGTTGCAGCAACTCTATTTTAAGCCGTGCAACTAGAGTTAATGCTCCCTCTCGACTCAATGATATCAGCTTCAACTATATATATCAGCTATATATATGAAGTCTTATGTATATAGCGCTTCATTAGCAAGTCAATCTTTAATTGATTACAGCAATTATTTGATTAATGCCGCTAATCGACACACAATATTTGATAATTATGACACTTCATTCCGCTTTCGGTACAATCGCCCGACATATAATGTGTATAGGAAAAATGCAACATTTTTTTTTTTTTGGGAAATTTTAGACAATTTATTTTGAAGTGTTTGTTTTTTAATTTATCGCTTGGCAAAAAAGTAATCATATTTCATATAAGGATTAAATTTGATTCAAGCGTACCTCTTCAGATTGGTCGCTTATCAATTGGTTTCCCTTAGCCTTCAACTGGGCAGCGCGTTTCTGTGTAACGAGATAAGCTGCCCAACAAATCAGCCATTGACTCTTACACTTATACATACATATATATATATATATATATATATATATATATGATATGCGAAATTTCCAGCATTTTCCATGATGTCGCAACTAGTCGGGCAAATCATCAACATTGTTTGTACCAAAAAATTGATTGTTAACATTTTTTTTTTTTTTTTTTTTTTGACTGCCAACATTTTCACTTTGTGCAAATTGTAGCTGCGTTTCAATGCCAATCAATTTTGGTATAACTAGGTCAGCTGATCATAAAAAACAAACAAGAAGAGAGAAAAACAAAAAATGATGACTTGAGTTGTAAACTTGGCTCTCTCTCTCGCTCTCTCTCTCTCTCTGCCTCTCCTGGCTTGTTTTCCTGTGCCAGTTTGGGCCACATCTTTCGGGGGCACTTTCAACAGATGAAAAGTGAGTCAGTTGATTCAAGTTGGTTCTTCACAGTTCTCCACATATTGTCCGATCCAGACACAAATCAAAGTTTCAAGTTTCTATCTTTTTTGGCAAAACGCGCAACGCGTAACGAGTAGCGACGCAATGCTCTACTGTATCACTCCACATGCCACCAAATATTGATGCTTTGAAGTGCCGCCCATCAATTAAATTTATATAATATGTATATATATATATATATATATATATATATATATAGATATATTAGTCATTATGTGTGAATCGAGCAATTGGTAAACAATAATATTTATGATCTGCGACAAATCACGGCAGGACGGCGATAGGCCCGCCCGATAAGCTGGCCAGCTAGCTGCAAGTCGGATGAGCTGAGCTGAGCTGAGCTGAGCTGAGCTCCACTATTCGCACATCAGGCGACTCATAATTTGGGCAGTTTTTTAGCATTCTTTTTTATGGACTCGCAGCGCAATTAGAATTTATGGCTGACAATCGCGCAATGTGGCCAGTGACAGTAAATAGCCATTAGATACTTGGGTTCTCGACTCGGCGGCTAATAATCTTATCGCTACATGGAAGAACCCATCCGTACAAAACTGAACACACTCAGAGAAATGCAGAGTTAATCACCCAAAGTGGGTATCAAGGATCATCTTAAGCTGCTTAGCTTGTAAAAGTTGGCAACAAATTGAATTCAATTAGGCCAATTTCGGAAGCAACTTGAAACCATCAAAAAAAAAAAGCTTGTCAATTGATTTCTATAGGTAGTTTTTCTGCGCGTGTACGCACATTGTGGCCGGCACACGCCCAGACCAAATTGCGGAGAGTTTGCGATTATTCCAGTGTCATGGAGACAAATTCAAAAGAGCCGCGTTTTTGCTGTGTTTGGTTTTTTATTGGTTTTTTAATTTTTCGACACTTCGATGCTCGCCGTATCCGTGTAATCTTTTGAGTGTATTCTGAGTTTGTGGCTAGCACACACACACACACACACACATCAATTGGCAATCGAGCAGAGCTAGTCACCAAATTCCCGCCTCTGATTATTTACAGTTAGCTGCCATTATTCACACTTGATATTCCAGCTAACAATAGATAGATAACTTTGCCCATTTAACTCTTGGCACGCTCTTGGATCGAGCCGTGTTACGATTACGCCAACAGCAGCAGCAGCTCAGCAGCAGCAGCAGCTGCAGCTGCGTCAACGCTGACTGCGACGTCGGCCACTAATCACTCCAATTAGCTAGAAAGTGTTTTCGTTTAAAATTCGCACGTTGTCGCCGTTTCTTGGCATTGTATTGTGAGGCAGGCAGCCAGTCAGTCAGCCACTTGGCCAGCAGAGATCCAGAAACAGATCCAGAAACAGGACCATTGTTTTTTGCCAGTGATTGTGTGAGTGATCCTTCTTCTTCTTCTTCTTCTTCTTCATCTACTGTATACACACGTGCAACAAGTTAAATGAAGACAGCAATCATCGACGGCAATCAACCAATAACCAACCAGAAATAACCATAAAAAAACTCCAAAAGCTGAAACAAAAGTAAAAAAGCAACAAGAGAAAAACCGAGCAAAATCTATGCATAAAAAAAGAGCCAAAGTAGAAACGGCCAACTTGAATGCATGGCAAACAAAGTGCCAAGCAACAACTGACAACTGACAGACAACAACCAACATTGTTGCAACGACACTTGATTACACTTATAACCAAACTCAACCAACTGCAACCACAATTTATGTGGCAAGTGATCTTAAAGTTCAAAAAAAAGTTGAAACTTGGAATTTTTTTGCAATTAGTTAAATATAATTAATAATTAATATGATAAATAATAGATTTATCGAGATTTGTTGCCAATTTGATTAGTTAATCGATGGCGGCGCCAAAGAAAGAGCATTTGGGATGAGTGTGTAACTTGTTCAACAGAAAGCCGCAGTTCGCCTCAAACGTGCTTCAGTTCATTATCTCAATGAGGGGATTTTTTTAAGAGTTGTTTTTTTTTTTATTCATTTATTTATTTATTTTTGTATTTATTTTTTTTTTTGTATATTTTTTTTGTTTTTTTGAAAGGCCGGCTAAAGCGCGTCCGTTCACCAAGTGGCCAGTTACTGTTGAAAAGGGCAGCGGCAGCCTCGTTTTGGCAGTCAACGAAACCAAAAACGAAAAACTAAAAACGAAAAACCAAAAACCAAAAACCAAAAACCAAAAACTAAAAACTTTTGCTTTTGCTTTTGGTATTTGTAATTTGTAATTTGTAAATTTGATTTGGTTTTCGGACACGAGTTTCTGGCACATGCCAAAACATGGCCACTTAAGGCTCAATCTATACTGTGTGTGTGCAAGATTAATATATATATATATATATATATATGTGTTCGATGTTTTTCCGTCTCTTTGCATATTTTCGTATTTCTTTTACTCTGGCTATCTGTGGTTTTGTGATTTGCAAATGGCCAAAAGACAATTTGCCAAGTGACCAATTTGATGCCAAAATCAACGATTGAAACCGCAAATATGCAAATAAATCAGCAAAAAAGTGTAGCAAGTATCGGCCAGCAGCATATGTATATGTATGTGACGTCTACTTAGAATAATAATTTTTAATTTTTTTTTTTGTTTCATTTTTTGTTGCTTATGGTTAGTAATAATGCCGTTATTGTTGTTGTGCTGTGACTGGCGCGTGTCTGACCAAAATGAGAAAAGAAACAGCTAAAAAGTAGAAGAGTAAAAGTAATAATAATAATAGGCAGGCAGGCAGACAGGCAGTCGTCGCCCACACGCAGCAGCAATTAATCGATATATAAAAAAAAAAAAAAAAAAAATAAAATTAAAAAAAAAAAGTCATGCACAAATGAAGAAAATGGGCCATAATTGTACCATTTGTGGCAGCGGCTCAAATTGAATTGCTATATGCCAAGCGATACACATAATACACACATATATACATGTATATATATATATATATATATATATATATATCGATGACTGGTCGCTATTGAAATACAAATGAACTGCTTATCACGTCGAGTAGTCCACTCTATAATTAATTGCCAGCCAAAAAGCCAGGCAAGTTGCGCCTCCTCCCGCTTGCCACAGTAGTTGGTGCCACAATTAAATACCAGAAATGAATATATAAAATAGCAGACACATTTCACACAGGCACGTGCAACAACTACAACAACAACAACAACAACAACAAAATTCAGCTATAAATAAAATTGAAATCAAAATTCTCGTTTGAGGTAAGGTTTGTGGTGCGTGGTAGCAAACACAATTGCTCAGTGTTGCCTCGCCTGACGTCAGCATCATTATGTTCCTCTCAATTGTTATAATTATGAACTGTTGTTGTTGTTGTTGTTGTTGTTATTGTTGTAGCAAGTTCTTCTTGTTGTGGCATGTTGTTTTCATTTGTATTATTATTTGCTGTATTTTCGCACGCAAAACTGAAACTGAGGCTGTGGCAGCTACAGCTTCATCATCAAATTCGTGTGCGTAAGATTGATCGTTGACTTAACTTGCCCCACCAAGGGGCACAATAGACCTAATGGGTCGCAGTGCTGGTACCCCAATCATCATAATAATAACTTGCCCCAAACCGCTTGCAACTTGCACTAACTTGTCTTGCGCAAACCCAGTTGAGTTCCGTTTAAGAATCGGTCGTGCAATAATCTTATAATAGTTATACGTATGTATTTCACAGCTAGCTAACAGCAACCTGGGGCACGGGATCACGGTCTGCATTTCTCTGTAACCATCATTACAGACACAGCTAAGTTGACATTTTCCAAACGCCGTTGAATTAACCGCATAATAACCAAATTTATCAGATACATATATATATATATGTTATCCAGCCCGATATGTGGCATGTGCGAAGAGTGACTCTTGAGCATGAGCATGAGCCGAGTCACGTGTTGCAAGAGTGTTCAAAATTAAGTTACGATTTTGATTTTGATTTTGATTTTAATTTCGAATTTAATCTCCAATTAACTCGCTCTCATTATGCCCCTCTCTCTCTCTCGCTCTCTCTCTCTCGCTCGCTCGCTCTTTCTCAAAAATTCAATTTTGAATAAAACCTGTATATTTTGACACACCGCAACAAATATATATATATATATATATACATAGATATATATTTATAATTATTGCAAAAAATGTGGCCGCATCAAATTTTCAATCCAAGCTGATCATTCCTCATTGGCCAACGAAAAGTGCAAAAAAGTGTCTGTTTTTTACGTTTTTTTATGATGTAATTTTTTTATTTTGTTTTTGTTTTTTGTATTTTATTGTAAGAATCCTATCGATGCCAATTTGTCGCTTGTCTTTGGCATGTTTGCCTAATTTAGCGCTAGCTCGTTTTTTATCGCTTCATTGAAGCGATGTGCAGAGTTGTGAATAATTGTCGATGTGAAGTACTAATATGCAATTAATTGATGTTGTACCTCTACCTATCTACCTGTAAGAACGACAAGGCGACAGCCAGACAGACAAACAGACACACAGACAGACAAACAGACAGACAACACGAACAACAACAATCAGGAAAAACATTTAGTTGAACTGAGGCGACCAGCAGCTAATTACAACATTGCCACAACTACAACAATGGCTTCATTCCATCCCAACGATGGGAACATAATATAATTAATAATCTTATGCCATAATAATCTTATGCTATAAACAACCATAATTAATAATATAATAATCACGTAAGACGCACATACGTCATTTGAGGCGTGCGTAGAACTTGGTTCCCACAGCAGACAAATGACAAACGACAAACGACAAGTGCAACACTTGCGATATCAATTGGATTTAATTACAGACCCTCCATGGTCACATATATGTATATATATATATATATATATAGAGTTGCTATAGGTCCTATCATCACTTTAATTATAACCTTCCTTAACAATTTCAGACAATAAATGACTCAAAAATTGTAGTAAAAAGTTGTGCAAATGTGGGCAACTCCTACAAGATATATATATATATATATACTTGAACAACATTTTGCCATTTATGATATATACATATATATATATGTATTAATTTTTTTTTTTCGCTGATATTTTCACACTCTCTGATTTTGATTGTTCCATGCAATATGAAACCGAGAATTAAATGAAATCAAGTCAAAAATTAAAAACACATATTGATATAGACGGGACAATTGATCGTCACAGTTGACCGTCTGTCCGACTGTCTGTCTGACTGTCTGACTGTCTCTCTGACTGTCTGTCTGTCTGTCTGTTCAGACTGCAACAAATCCAATCAAATTCAAACATTTTGTCTCTGATATTTCCTAACAATTTTGGTTGCCATTTCAATAATGAAATTCTGAAATGTTGTTGTTGTTGTTTTTGATTATAATAATGCTTAATATTATTATTGTTATTGTTATTGTCATTGTTCTGCTTATAGGATTACACATGCCATGCGCCACTATATATATATATATATATATATATATATGTATATCAGCTGTCTCTATTAGTTGGTAGTTATTGCCCATCTCGTTGTCGGTTGTTTATTTTGCACAGCACTCGAACAATTTAATTTTGCCAAATCACGTGATTTTATTTATATTTTTTATTTTTTATTTTTTACTTTTTATTTTCTTTGTTTTTTGTTTGTTGTTGTTGTTGTTTTTTTTTTGCTCGTTTTGTTTGCCACATTGTTTTGGCGTTGTCATCTAATGGATTATATTCAACAGCATTTTCTCCCTTTTATTTCTAATTACAGCAAACACTTAACTAGGCTAATTGATTAAAACGGCACCTTTACCCAATTCTGTCGGACAAGAAATTGGAAAACTAAGCAACTGAACAACTGAACAACTCAACAACTGAGCAACTCAACAACTCAACAACTGAGCAACAACACAGAAAGAAGCAGCACTCGAAAAAAGGCCAGCAAAATGACTGGTTTTACCAACGGCGGCTTTGAGAACGATGAGCCCGTCAAGGTGAGTCTTACACTAGTCGTACATAGGCCTAATCAAAGGAATCTAACTATATAACATATAGTTACATATGTATATATATATACATACTTTTGATATACTTATTATACTCCTGATCAGCATTAGTAGCTGAGCATAGAAAAGCATTATTTGAATTTTGAACGTATTCTTCAATTGTCTAGCAAAAAAACATAGAAAAACATAGAAAACATAGAAAACATAGAAAAACATAGAAAACATAGAAAACATAGAAAACATAGAAAACATAGAAAAACACCGACAACATAGAAAACATGGAAACATAGACAACCATAGAAAACCATAGAAAACCATAGAAAACCATAGAAAACCATAGAAAAACATCGAATAACATGGAAACCATAGAATAACATGAAAACCATCGGGAAACATCGAAAAACATAGAAAAACATAGCAAACATGGAAAACATAGCAAAACATAGAACACACAGAAAAACACCGAGACCATCAAAAGCATCGAAAAACACCGAGAACACCGAAAAACACCGAAAACATCGAAAAACATCGAAAACGATCGAAAACTAAACAGCTCCATGGGTAGTTTGATGGCTTGCAACTAATGACTAAACCCATAAAAAAAAAAACAGCGAATTGCAGAGGTATTTGTAGGCAAGAAGAAGAATAGATAATCAGTCTTTAAGTTGAAATGAACAAACCTGAAGAGACCTTTCAAGTAACTTGTAATAATTGAAAGTTAACTGACCCAAATCGAATGCATTGCTTGACCTATTGTTGTCAGTCAACGAACAAAGATGTACAAGCAGACATACCCATGGATATATATATAGATATATATATATATATACTCGTATCAATTGCATAGTTATTATTATTATTGTGTGCTGTGGTGGAAACAAGTTTTCAAACAAAGTTATCATGACTGCAACTTATCCATATTTTTATTTGAAATGTGCTCGTGTTGAAATCAAGTTTTCTGAAAATTCCTCAGCTGGAAGACTGGTTCACATAGAACAGCATTTGGCTAAAATGTATGTTAAATCATAAACCAATCAAAAATTCCTAGTTAGAATACATGCAACACAAGATTATGAAATGCCAACAGACAATTTCATCCACTTAGAGACATGGCTATATGCTTAATGACTGTGTTTGCCTTCGGCCAGAAGTCATTTTTTATAAAAAAACACTTAATGAAAGAAGGAAGTATTGAAAAGCAGCTGACTTGTCTATGTTAACTGAATGAGATATGAATATGAGATATATATATATTGATTTGACTAACACGAGATATTATGCTGATTATGAGTGATGAGGTCGTACGCTAATGAGAGATAGAGAGAGAGAGAGTGAGAGATAGAAGGAGAGAGTGAGAGGGAGAGGGAGGTGATTGGGCACTCCTAAAAAGCACACACAAATAAGTTTCTCCTCAAGAAACAGAAACGCAGCCAAACAGGCAAAAAAGAAATGTGACAGCAGAAAGTGCTTAAAAGACAAATACAAATGCAAGATAACAAGATACACACACACACACACACACATACTTACTTACAGACAGGTAGACAGACAGACAGACACACATTTGCCGCAGGTAAATATATGAGCCTGTCCTAATTGAAACTGAGCCACAGTTGGTGGACTTGAATTGCTTTTCTGCGTGTTACTGTGTTACAGGCCAACAAATTTCACACACACACACACACACACACATGCACAACACATAGCTGGACAGCGGCAAGGTTTCATATTAATAAATATTGGCATTTTATAATGAGTCTTGTAAAGCCAACACCACCCAGCACAGACAGCCAGCATCCAAGTGTGCGCAACTCTTGGCCAGTTCCAATTACACTTCACAGAGAGTTCTCAATGGATAAACCAGTTTGTTTTTGTTTTTTTATTTATTGTTGTTGTTGTTAAGTGCCGCTTTGGAGTTAAGAAACCAGAGAACGGCAACAAATAACCAAAAACTCAATAACAAATACAAATTTATGTAAAGTCAAAAGATATGTAAAAAAAAAAAAAGAAAAATAATAAAAGCAATAAATATGGCGAGAAACATAGCGACCGACAGACAAACACACACAAACACACACACACACACGACAGCCAAGCAGACTGGCAGACAGGCGGGCAGACGGAGAGACTGAAAACCAAAAAGCAAACACGAAACGTGCCGAGTTTAAAAATAAAACAACGCAAATCTCGTGCGCTTCTACTACAGACAGACAGACACACACACACACACACACACACACACATGCAGTCACCCCTTCACTCTACACTCTCTACTCTATTTCCCTAGCCTACCCATTGCCTTCCCCTTACGCCGCCCAGACTCCGCATGTAACTGGTTTGCAGCCTGCTGCGCTGCTGCCGTCTCAAACAGTTATTTGTGTGTTGCTTTTTTTTTTCGTTTTTCTTTTTGCTTCTTTGTCATATTTTATTGTATTTTATGCATGCTTCGCACTTGCCACATGATGATTATTATTATTATTATGATTATTATTATTATTATTGGTATTGCACTTTACTGGCGATGACATTTGAAATACTGCAATTATTATTGCCATTTGGCGACGGCAAATAGCGTTTGCTATGTATCAGAACGAGCAAAACAGTTGCTTTTTGAAAGTATTTTACTTTTAATCCTTCTACTTACACCTAAATGTGCATAAGTTATATATCTGATAAATATATAGATTCATTCTATTTGTTGGAATGATTCATCCTTTCTAATAATAAAATCAAAAAATATTTCGAGCTCTGGTCTAAAATGGAAATCTCAGCAGCCTGATCGGGAAGAGTATTTCGTATTCGGCGTGCTTAACATTTTTGCATCGTAATTTCATGTTTGAGAATTGCAGTACAACAGTTTGCCTGAGTTTATAAGTTATCTAAGGTTATATAACTATTCTGTCTATGTGCGATACTTTGTAGGGAGTTTTGAAAAATATTCAATATTTATTTCTTAGTCGAAATTACTTCTTGGCAATCAACTGCCGCAAACCTTTGTGATGAGTCATTTGCCTTCATTTATTTCTTTTGTTGGTTTTTTTTTTTTTTGCTCCAGATGCATTGACCACAATAACGGTTGTTCTTTGTTAATGTAATTATTCACTGATTGCCAAAACTTGATTTTTATTGCGTTGCAAATGCAGTTCATATTGCTGTTAAACAGCAGCACAGAAAACACTAAAAATAAATAAATAATTAATAATCACAATAAGAGCAGAATTCAGTTATAATGTGCAGTTATAATGTGCAGTTATAATGTACAGTTATAATGTGCAGTTATAATGTGCAGTTATAATGTGCAGTTATAATGTGCAGTTATAATGTGCAGTTATAATGTACAGTTTTAATGTGCAGTTATAATGTGCAGTTATAATGTGCAGTTATAATGTGCAATTATAATGTACAGTTGTAATGTGCAGTTATAATGTACAGTTATAATGTGCAGTTATAATGTGCAGTTATAATGTGCAGTTATAATGTACAGTTATAATGTACAGTTTTCATGTGCAGTTATAATGTGCATAGATCTTCTGCTTCTTCCTTTTGAGTTTGTTTTTGCTTCTGCTTTTGTTTTTGCTTTTGCTTTTGCTCTTGTTTTAGTGTTTTTGGCACTCGTTAAGCATTTGAATTTTGTGTTTTATTGACAAGCCGGTGATTTTTTTGTCAAATATATTATTGCCGTGTGGGTTTATTTAATTATTATTATTTTATTTTTTTCTACTGTGGCGCTTGTCAGTGCCACCACACGGGATCTGGCTGTGAACCCTAGGGTATTATGAGATAATATTTAAACTACTTACATACGAAATTGTTGTAACAAACAACAACAACAAAAAAACAGTAATCGATTCACGCTTGCATAACGCTTGCCGCGTGCTCATGTTATTGTTGTTGTTGTCGTTGTTGTTGTTGTTGCTGCTGCCCACCTAATTGGCCAGGGGACGTGGACCCGAAGCTCGACCGTATTGTGTGCCCCGTTAAACGTCAATTACAGTTTCAACAAGTAACAGCAACAACAACAACAACGCAAACTTTACGTAAAATGCGTTCAGTTGGCTCTCCACCACCCGCGTCGTATTGCCACCGCCAGGTAACCTTCTGAGCGGTAGCGGCAACGCATGCAAAATACAAAAAAAAAATTGGGATTTTTTTTTTGTTTTTTTTTTTGGCCAGTTCTACGACCGTGCCCAGTTGGCTTTCAGCAGGTGCCTTGCGCATTTTTTATGACCATTTAAAGGCCGCGCTGCGCATGCCCAATGTAAAACGCGTGCGAAACGCGCACGAAACGCGCACACCAAATGCTTGCAGGCCCCACTTTTAATTTTAGAAACCAAATGCGTTAAAGCCAACCAACACATAAATAACCAATTAAAACTGACCACAAATAGGCATACGTATGTGTGTGTGTGTGTGTGTGAGCCAAAGACATCGTTGGCCAGGCAAATGAAATGCAGCAAGCCACGTCACAAATACCCTTCTTTGGTTTGGCTCTCTTTTTAGGTTTGCCATAAAAAATATGATTATCAGCGCAACGGATTCTGAGCACGCTCTTTGGAGCAAATTTCCGTAAAATTTCACGCTCGTCTTTGAATATTTACGATCATTACACAAGTCAGTTGGAATTCTATCGGGAATTTTGGTAATCTGCTTTTGAGATTTTCCTGATTTTAGTTTGACTTTAGTTTCGCTTAAGGAGTTATTAATCTTATCTTGGGACTGTATAAGAATCCGATTACCATCGATGGGCTTAATTAAACTATATCTAATCCACAAAATGAATTCCATGTAGAAACCAGACGTGCAACATTATAAATTAGAATTATTTATTATATCAATGTCCATTCGAGATAAGATCCCTCAATCTGATTGTCTAGAATTAAAATCAACTTTCGCTGGCACAATATATTAACTAATATTATTAAGTTGGAAACACCATATCATAAAAAAAAACGACCTTTGATAATAAATAAAGATAGGAAAAGTTGCACACGTTTTTTTTCTATTCATTCAATTGGAAATCAGAAATGCTTGATAAGATTGAGATCGCACAGTTTTGTGGATGGGCTTACGGATGGTACGAAGAGTATTTTTGCTTAAAAGAAATCCAAATCCAGCGCATGCAACTGATTTTCGAATCACTAACGAACTGCCAATTAATTTTCGCTGTGTTTTTTGCATTATTTTTTGTATTTTTAGCCAAAAGCTGGTTTTGAGCCCGACACGGCCTCGCTGCGAGAGAAAGTTGTGCTGAATCCCGGTGAGAAATGGCGCATCTTAAAGAATATCTCAATCATCTCGATTGCGTTCATGGTGCAGTTTACTGCGTTTCAGGTGAGTTACCCCCCCCCCCCCACAGATCCACCCGGATCTTTGATTTAATTATGGTGTATTTTTATATTTGTTATTTTTGGGTATTTAGGGCACGGCCAATCTGCAATCGTCGATCAATGCAAAGGATGGCCTCGGCACCGTATCGCTAAGTGCCATTTATGCGGCGCTGGTTGTCTCTTGCATCTTCCTGCCCACGCTGATCATACGGAAGCTGACGGTTAAATGGACGCTCGTTTGCAGCATGCTCTGCTATGCGCCGTACATTGCCTTCCAGCTGTTCCCGCGCTTCTACACCCTGGTGCCGGCTGGCATTCTTGTGGGTATGGGCGCGGCGCCCATGTGGGCATCCAAGGCCACATATCTGACACAGGTCGGGCAGGTATATGCTAAGATAACTGAACAGGCTGTCGATGCCATTATTGTGCGATTCTTTGGCTTCTTCTTCCTCGCCTGGCAATCCGCCGAGCTCTGGGGCAATCTCATCTCCAGCCTGGGTATGCATCATTTGCCCCATTCCCCAATTGACCCCCTTCTCTAATTGTCCCACTCTCTTTAAACAGTTCTGTCCAGCGGTCCACATGGCGGCAACAGCAATACCAATGCCACAATCACTGAGGAGGATTTGCTACAGTGTGGCGCCGAATTCTGCACCACCGGCACCGGTGGTCATGGCAATTTGGAGCGTCCGTCAGAGGATGAAATCTTTGAGATCTCAATGATCTATCTGATGTGCATTGTGGCGGCCGTTTGCATCATTGCCATCTTTCTCGATCCGCTCAAGCGTTATGGTGAGAAGCGCAAGGGCTCCAATTCGGCGGCGGAGCTATCCGGATTGCAATTGCTATCGGCGACATTCCGCCAGATGAAGAAACCCAATCTGCAGCTGCTGATACCCATTACCGTATTCATTGGCATGGAGCAGGCCTTCATTGGCGCCGACTTCACCCAGGCGTATGTCGCCTGCGCCTTGGGCGTCCATCAGATTGGCTTCGTCATGATCTGCTTTGGAGTGGTTAACGCTCTCTGCTCCATCCTGTTTGGCTCCGTGATGAAGTACATTGGACGCCTGCCAATCATTATCCTGGGCGCCGT
Source organism: Drosophila sordidapex (assembly GCA_035043295.1). Lineage (NCBI taxonomy): Eukaryota > Metazoa > Arthropoda > Insecta > Diptera > Drosophilidae > Drosophila > Drosophila sordidapex. The sequence continues at coordinate 5,660,430 of JAWNNA010000155.1, read as the reverse complement.
CGTCCATTTCACGCTCATCTCTGTGATGCTCTTCTGGCGACCCAATCCCGACAATCCGATCATCTTCTACGCCATGTCCGGACTGTGGGGCGTTGGTGATGCCGTCTGGCAGACGCAGATCAACGGCCTCTACGGCCTGCTCTTCCGACGCAACAAGGAGGCCGCCTTCTCCAACTATCGCCTCTGGGAGTCCGCTGGCTTCGTCATCGCCTATGCCTATGCCACAACACTCTGCACCAAGATGAAGCTCTACATTCTGTTGTCGGTGCTGACACTGGGCTGCATCGGCTACGTTGTCGTCGAGATTCTCTACAGGAAGAAGGTAAGCTAAGCAACAATCCTTTTAACCAAAAATATTAAATTAACAGCATTTGATTCTGTAATAGAGTATTAACAGTAATTATTTAACAGTAATTATTTAACAGTAATTTATTAACATGAACATTATGTTATCATTATGATGATTATTATGATAATGATTATATTTGCCCTCCTTTTGTTAGTCAAATTGCAACTAACGGTTATTTTCTCGTATTCACCTTTTGCAGCAACGCAGAGTGAAGAAGCAGGAGAAAATCGAGGCCGCCGAAAAGGAGAAGGAGGCAGCTGCCGCTGCGGCTGCTGCTGCAGCCGCTGCACAGGCAAACGCGTATGGCGATGGCGTCGAGGAGACCGATGATGAGTTGGACGATCTCGAAGAAGATATTGTAGTCACGCGCCTGTAATAATCGTATTTTGTTAATTGTTGTACGTTCATTTTGTTTATTTTTGCCGACGACGACGCGTCGTTGCGGCTGCAGCAGCTGCGCTGTTAACCGCTAACTGTTATCGGTTGCCAGTTAGCTGTTAACAGCTCTGTTAACCTACACGCGCACATAAAGCAGAGCTCACATACACACACACACATACACACACACACACATACATATATAAGAGCAAATTATAAAAAAGAAAAAAAGAAAATAGAAAAAAAAAATAGATAAACAGAAAACACAAAATGCAAATAAAAGCTGTTGCATAGCCGCAGGCGCGTAGATTTTTTTCGTCGGTCTATCGGCGATGCGTCCGAACTTTTGTCGTTGTAGTTGTCGTAGTACTTAGTACATTCCCCCTTCCCAAGTCCATTTAACGCAGAATGCTTACAAGCACATATAAATATAAATTTACATACAATGTGTACGGGTGTGTGCGTGTGTGTGTGTGTGTGTGTGTGTCTGTGCTGTGTGCCTGTTAAATGTAAGTGCAAGTGTAAGTGTGTGTGAAATAAACTTTAGTTTTGTGCATATATGCAAGCGACAGTGAGAGAGACAGAGAGAGAGAGAGAGAGAGAGAGAGAGACAGTGCCAGCGAGATGATTGCAGACAGGTGTTGTTAGTTGTGCAAGCAACTGACGGCAGAGGGCGCCTTTAACTTTATGTAGTGCCAATTAGAAGTTGACACACACGCACACACACACACACGCACGCACACTCACTAGTACGCATGCATCACGCACACTGACAACATACTGTAGCAGTATGTGTGTCAAATATGCCTATTAAATTGTTATTTTATTTTAAATGCTAGCATTAATTTTATATATATATATATATATATATATATATATATATATATATATATATATAAAGACATTTTTTTCAATTTTTTTTCTTGGTTGCTACAAAACAACAAGAAACAATTAAACCAACAACAAAAAGTGATAATTAAACACACACACACGCGCACATACACGCATGCACTCACGCACACACACACACACACAGAGTCACAAAATAGTCAAATTTCTAAACCGCGAAAACTAATATTAAAAATAATTATTATTAAGCCGTCGAAAAAAAAAGAAGAAAAATAATCACAAATTAAATGAAATACTAAAATACCAATAAAAAAAAAAAAAAATACAAACACAAAAGAAAACAACAACAAAAAAAATAGAGGGCAAGCGATTAAAACTGTAAAAATGTAATAGATGCAAAGGCAGAAAATCTAGCATGCAAAATGATAAACACATTTTTTGCTCAGTATTATGTTTTAAACTAAATTTAAGTGAGTTATTGTTTCCTGTTTTTTTTTTTTTTTATTTAACTATTTTTTCTCATACATGGGAAAGATATGTGCAACAAAAAAAAAAAAAAAAAAAAAATTATATATATGAAAAATGTTGAATTTTGTGTTGAGGCAGCATTGTTGCAAACCTCCCTGCGATTGCAATTATAATTATTGAAATAATGTTGCAACAAATAATATACACACACACATACATATATATATATATGTGTATATATATATGTATATGTATGCATATACTTATACAAACAAAAAAACACACACACACACACACAAAAACAAAACAAAAAATAATTTTAATGCATAAATTTTCTTTTTTTTTTTTGCTTAGTACTTTAAGTAGTTCATTATATTATGAAAAATATGAAAATAAATAAATGAATATAAATATTTTAAATGGTTGTTGTTCTTAACTGAACAGGGACATGGCGGGGCACGAAGAAGCCGATCAGATCAGCAAGCAAGAATGGGGGCACAGAGACCCATGATAGGCCCTGAACCGTATTGTGGCGTAGGAAGACACAAAATACGGCTACGAATCAGGGATGAACGAAAAGACTGATGCGGGAACGGAGCTGGGCTGAGACACCAGGACTCCGACAAGCCAGAAGTCTCCTAGGTGGCTATAATCAAAAGCGATTTAAGCAAGTGATATCCATGGGGAAGAACAGGCTCAGAATACTCACAGGTCTAGGCTGAGAAGTCACCAAACCAAGTTGGGTATTTGCAGCAGCAACATATGCAGTGGAGGAATCCTCGACGCACATCCTAACAGAAACCTTAACCAGGAAAAGATGCAACATCCCAGGGCAGCATATCATGAGACTCAAGGCCATAGAAACCCTCAACCCAACAAAGATTCCAGCATTCGTGCAGGAGCTGGGATTGATGGAAGAGCTGTAGGCTCAGTAAGGTGGCACAATAGACCTTATAGGTCGCAGTGCTAACTATCCCCAATTATAATAATAATGTTCTTAACTGGAAAAAAACAAACAAATATCAATTAATGCATCAAAAATACAGTGGCTCGCACCTTATTTGGCTCAGGGTCAAAGAAAAAAAGTAATTGCCAGCCATAAACTGATCATTCTTTATTTTTCAAAAATTCCAAAGACTGATGGTAGGTACATATATTAACCACCTAAATTAATATATGACCCCAATAAACTGAGGTTTCCCCACCTGCTGGGTAGAATTATAAAAGTGTTGCCTACTTTCAGGTGCAGTTTTCATTTGGGTCAGTCTAAATAAAATAATATATTTTGAGTATAAAAACTTAAATAAGGATGTTAATACTTAGTATGATATCCTTTAGCCTTAACAACTTCCCTTAATCTAATATTCATCGAAGATACCAGCTTCCTGGTAGCTTCTGGCCTGATTCTGCGCCACTCATCCCGCAGTGCATTTTTGAGGCCTTCTTTGCTGGATATGCTGTGCTTCCGGATGTTATTTTCCAGCAGAGCCCACTTAAATCTGGAGACTGGGCCGGTGGAGTTCATCATGTGGGGGCAGTTCCTGATGTGCCAGCACTGTACTACCTTGGCCTTATGCTTGGGATCGTTGTCCTGCTTGAACCGGAAACTCCGTCGGATTCCTACCTTCTCGGCACTTTGGAGTTTTTTGTTTTTAATAGTTTCTGAGACAAATTATGAATAAAAAAATAAAAAATTCACTGATCCGTTAAAGAAGTTGTCGATTTTATTGACGATCTGTGCACAACATTCAAAATGTGTGTTCCACTTGGAAATTTACAGCTATTTCTACCAATTGCAAAGCTTTTTTTCACTTAAGAAATATTTGATACAATCTAAGAGAAAGGGAGCGAAATCGCTGCTACTTTCCATTGAATTATATATATAGGTTTTTACTTAATGAAATTGATGAATTTGAAAGTGTATATTATGTATGAAGTGCAGGGTGCATTTAATTGCAATCGATTATCGATTTGCATCGATAAGCGCAAAACGATCAAATGCACTCTGCTGTGAACGAAATGAATTTGCATATTTCTGTTACAATAATTTATTAAATACTTAAATAAATAAAAAAAAAATAAATAATGCACTAACTTAAACATATTGTGAAGACGACTGAAGTTAGACTGATGTTAGACTGGAATTAGACTGGAATTAGACTGGAATTGGGGCAAATGAACTAGAGCACGATGGGCTCGTTGTCGTTGAACTGCCTGTTCTTGCGGTGGCGATTGGACTTGATTTTGCTGAGGACGCTGTAGGCCTGCTGGATTTCAATGAAACGCTGATTGGCAGCGGTGCGCTGGGCCTCGTCCTTGACCTTGTCGGGATGATGCTCCTTGGATAGCCGGCGATACGCAGCCGTTATCTCAGCCTGCGATGCCGTTGCACTTATCTCCAGCACCTTGTACGCATTGCGCTCCCCATGCACATCCATGCTCTCGAGTATCTCGCGCCACACCTGACTCCAGCCATGATGCTGCGCATAGCTGAGCGTATCGCTCAGCGCCTGCTTCAGATCCGTCCACCAGGCGGAGGCCAAGAAATTTTGCAACGCCTCGCGTATGGGCACCTCGCTGCCATACTCATCCGTGATGGTGCCATTGAAGTAGATCACACAGCCCCACAGGCTCAGGTAAATGCAAACGGCGCCGCCAATTTTGGCGCTGCGCTCCATCGGGCCACGTCTGCGTGGCGGTGTGCGCAGCCACTGCTTTGACTTGGAATCGAAGATCAGTGCAGAGACGACGGCTGTCAAAAGCAGAGTGTACGTTTCGTCATATATGAAATAGCGCACCGGATAGATGACTAGAGCGCCGACAAGGCAGTGCCACCAGACGCCGCACTCGCGCCCTATGTTGCCAACGGTCCACACGCCCAGCGACACAAAGACCGGAATGCACCAGTGCAGCCAGGTGAAGTCGATGCCAGCGGTTATCGTTTGGGGAATGGCCGACAGGCACAGCTGGCCAAACAGATAGCCAATCATCACCTCGCCCATCAGACGCATGCCCGAATATGGAGGCGTTGGATGCAGTTGCAACTTGGCCACAAACTGTTTGACGAAACGCGGATCCTCGTTGGCATCGCGCACATATCCGGGTATTAGCCAAATATCGCTGATGCAGCCAACAAAATAGCCGCCCAGCGAACACCACCAGACGAACGCATGTCGATCCCGATGCAAGTACACATGATGCAATCCAAAGATGCCACCAACCAGCCACAACATATACGCAATAATCACCGATTTCTTCTCGGGCAGCACATTCTGCTCGATCATCTTGTTCGCTGTGGGCGGCTGGCCAAGTTTTTTGTGTCTTCTGCTGCTGGACTCCGTCGGAACGATTGTGTTATCCAACATCTTATTGCCCATTCTTGCTGTTGTTCCTGTGTTGCATTGAGAGAGGACCAATGGTTAAGTACAAATTAATCAGTTTGTATTTAATGCAGAAAACCGAATTTGAAGTGAATATTTCATGTGAAGCGACTACTGAGCTGTTGGTGTCTTTGCTGCTTTTCTTGTGAGTAAAAAGTTAGGCAAACGAGTCGAGTTGATTCAGTCGACCGCGTTTCAGAAACTTTCTCTTTTCACATATTCTGTACGTGCCGCAACAACAACAACAACAACAACAAGAACAACAACAACAACAGCAGTAGCAGCAACAAGACAAGAAAGAAAACAGAATCAAAGTTTTTATGGCTGCATTTAAGTTTTGTTTCGTTTTTGAACTTACTAATATTCAGCAATGATGATAACAATTGCTCAAAGAATGTTTGGCTTTGATCTGTTACGTATTTGTGTGCCACTTGTGCCACTTGCGCCCAACCAGATGATCTGGTGAAATTCGAAAGAAAAAGTTATTTTAGTTCGCGCTGCTAAAATGTGAGCAAGTCTGGCTCAGCGCACACAGTGTTGTCAAATGCCAGTTAAAGTGCTGCAAAACGATCACGCATCGATCGGAGTTACCATATACGTTTTTTTTTTTTGAAAATGATACACGACCGTTTGGCGCGCATCAATTTTCAGGCTTTAGTTCTGCAATTTTGAAGCACGTTTTGTGATTTACGAGTTAAAGACAAAGAATTGGAAAAAATGTTGTTATTATTGAATCACTAATTGAATGCTTACGTGTAGATATATAAAAAAAGGTAATTAGGCATAATTTGACACACGATATATGGACTTATGTAGGCTTAAATATAGAGCATTAACTTAAACTGATAGAAAAGATGAGAACAATATTATTATTATTATTATTTATATAATAATTAGCTGCAGCTTACAAGCTATCGGTTAATGTGAGACAAAATGTAATACTTTCGCTGGGTTAATAATAAAATGAATAATAAATAAATATGTAAACAAACAAAAAAAAAAATGAAAAGGCGGATAAAAAATGCGACTTAAATGAAACATATTTAAACATTTACACTGAGAGAATTGCTGGGTGTTGTGCTTAGTTGTTCTTCTTTTTGGGCTTCTTGGGGTTGCGGGAACGCGACTTTGCCTTGCAAAGGGGACAAATGGGGGCATTCCGATGGATCTGCTGGTGGCAGGACAAGCAGGACTTCATCGGCGGCGGCTGTTGACGCAGATTCACATTGAAGTCGGAACGAAACGACGGATGATGTCCAATCCCAATTGACGGCGATTGCTGCAAGCGATTTGTGCTTGGCGGCGGCGGCGGCGGTGCCGAGAAATCGCTCTTGCCCAGACGCGCTGCAGCCACCGCAGCAGCAGCAGCAGCGACGCTGCCAGCTCCGCCCGGCGGTGCCGGTGGCATGAAGGCATGACCAGGACCACCGCCACCGGCGCCACCAACGCCACCTCCACCGCCGCTTGACATGTTCTGGCCGCCGCCAGTGCCGGCCATGCCGCCAGCGCCACCGGCTGCATTCGGTGGCAGGGCGGTGACCGTTGCCTCCGCCATCAGCGGATGACGGGCATGCGGTCGGGGCAAGGATGTGGGCTGTGCGCCGCCGGCAGCAGCTGCTGCTGCGGCGGCCGCTGCTGCTGCTGCCGCTGCCGCCGATTGTGCAGCAACTTTGAGAAAGTTTGTCTGGAAGCGATCCTTCGAAATAGGGCTGCCCTCCTCCTCGTGCAGATCACGCAACGGGCTCAATCCGAGATAGTCGCGACGCATGTGATCGATTTGATATTTGAGGGCCAGATATTCCTCGTAGACCCGATTGGCCATGTCGAATGAGCGTGTCTGATTCTCCTTCGTCTGCTTGATGATGTTCTCCATGTCGTTGATGTCGGCATGGATCTGACGCAGCTCCTCCACGTGCGACATCTTCTCCTCGAGCAGATGCTCCATTTCCTTGCGGTATTCGTCGAGGCATTTCTCCTCGTCGTCGCTCAGCTTCACCTCCTTGATGATGCGCACTTTGAGCTTCTCCAGCGCCAGTGTCTTGTCCCTGATATCCTTGATTGCCTCCAGCTTGGCGTAATAATGCCGCTCATTGGAGCTGGAAATCTCGCTGGTGGCCATTTTGTATGGCTTTTATTGGTTTATTTTTAACGCGCTGCGTATTCGATACACTCTGACTTGGTTCCCCTACTTCTTTTTTGCAGTTTCGGTTTGTTTGAATGCCAAAATGCCGCTAGTGCAATCTTGTGTGCAATTTTTAATTGCAATTTGTATTTGTATTTATATTTTAGTTTAGTTTTTTTTTGGTACGCTTTTTGCTTTTTTCACTTTTGCTTTGTGTATTTCGCATGGGGGTGGGCACTTTTGGACCAACCGCCTCGCATGTGCAGCTATCGATATATTGCTTAAACAATGTATAATACTCAAAATGGAACTCGATAACAAAAGCAATTGCCATCAAATTGTTTCGAACAAACGGTCACACTGACAACTGGAGAAGAAAAGGAAAAACTGTAGTTTCAGCATTTTGTGCGAGACGCATTTCACACATTTAACTAAGAATATTGCTCCATATACAAATACATATATATAATCGATCGTAAAAAAAGAAAGAAAAAAAATGGCCGCGCCAATGCAACACGAAGATCTGCTCAAGCTAAAGGGCTTCATTGATTTTGTCAATACAAATCCGACGGTGCTGAATCTGCCCCAATTGCAGTTTGTGAAGGATTTCATCGAGAAGTTCGGGGGCAAAGTGCCCGACGGTGATTTCAAGATGCCGGAAACTGGGTGAGTGTGTGTGTTTGTGCGGGTGGTGCATGTGTGTGTTACATTTTTATTTTTATTTTTTTCTGTTTTTTATTGCAGCAGTAAATGCCCCTTTGGCGGCCATGCCGGCGATAAAGAAAACTCGGCGAAATCGGCACCAGGCGCTGATCCAGTTGATTCAGAAGAGAGCGAGGAAGATGAAAGCACCTCGGAGCCAGAGTCCGATGTCGAACTGGATATGGAAGGTAAATCGAAAAATCTAAAAAAATTAAGAGTGAAAAAATCACGTGTTCTCCCAACCTCACAATTTGTTGTTGTTTGTTGCTGGACTCAATTGCAGGCGTTATTAAAGCCGACAGCGATCCCGCCCAGCCAATGGGCGACTCGGAAAAGACACCCACCGACGAGGAAATCGATCAGGCTGGCGATTTGCGTGCCCAGGCAGCCGGCGCATATAGCGAACAGAAATTCGAGGAGGCCATCGGCTTCTATACGAAGGCCATTGAACTGAATCCGGGCAATGCACTGTTCCATGCGAAGCGCGGCCAGGCGTTCCTCAAGCTGGAAAAGCCGAATGCCTGTATACGGGACTGTGACAAGGCACTGGAGCTGAACTGTGATTCGGCGGCGGCATACAAGTTTCGTGGACGTGCCCATCGTCTGCTCGGCCAGTTCGAGGAGGCGGCGAAGGATTTGCGACAGGCGTGCAAGCTCGATTTTGATGAGGTGGCAGATGAGTGGCTGCGCGAGGTCACACCCAATGCCAAGAAAATCGAACAGCATCGCATCAAGGTGGAGCGCAAGCAGGCCGAGCGCAAAAACAAGGATCGTCAGCGTGCGCAGCGCAAGGCGCGCAAACAGCAGGATAAACAAAGTGCTGCTGCTGGTGGCGGCTTTCCCGGTGCTGGCGGCTTTCCCGGTGCTGGCGGCTTTCCCGGTGCTGGCGGTGGCTTTCCCGGTGCTGGCGGCTTTCCCGGTGCTGGCGGCATCCCCAGTGATGACGATTTGCCGGGTGCTGGCTGTTTTACAGGCCCTAATGCGGGCAAACCTGGTGGCTTTGATATGGCCGATTTGATGTCCAAGATGAAGGATCCCAGAGTGGCTGCTGCGATGCAGGACATACTGGCCAATCCGGCCAACTTTTCCAAATATGCCTCCAATCCACAGGTATTCAATCTATTCAAGACCTTGTTCCCCGATGGCTTTGAAGGCCGCTTCCCAGGCGGCTTTCCGGCCGGCTTCCCAGGCGGCGATCCAAATGCTGGCGGCGCCGCCAAAGATGATGCTGATGCTGGTGCCGCCTGCGATGCCGACGGCGGCGCCAAGCCACCCAACAGCAGCGAACCAAAGGCCAAGAAGGAGTCGTCGGACTACGTTGACGATGGACTCGATTAAGATGTGAAGAAAACGAAACAAAACAAAACCAGCAGCAGCAGCAGCAGCGGCACCAACAACAAAATACATTAAAAAATATACAAACTTAACAAGAAAGAAAAAACATAAACAATACAAGCGATACGAATTAGAGCAGCATAGCAAACAAATTGTGCGACTTGGAATAAAGGAATATATATATAATTAATGTACAATGCATACATACATAACGATATATTTAACGTTTAACCAATTACAAACCGTTATCTACTACTGTTATCCATGGGTGAAGAGCTGCTGCTGCTAATCACGTAAAATTCAATGTTTCCTTATTAACATATAAATGTTTATCGATGATATCTAGTTGAACTAAAGCTCGATAAGAGAAAAAAAAGAAAGAAATGAACACAAACACACACACACACACACAGAGAGAGAGAGAGAGAGTAACACACACAAGCATACACATTTAACGGCTCATTAGCTGTAATTTCGATCCGTTCCTGAGGATTAAGTAGAACACACACTAACTCATTTAATGGCCAAACTCCAATCGATAACCAGATGCATTGTGGTCATCTCATAGAGTATCATTCAAAATTCATGGTTCATAAACCCCCCCACTCCTCTCACTCTTACTTACACCCACACACAAATATATATGAAAATAAATTGAATGTGAATCGAAACTCAAATGATTTTCACGTGTATATTCGATGTTCGTTAAGGTCCTTAAACTTGCAGCATCGCTTTCAATGTGGCATACAATTTTCCTGATTGATATTCATTTGGAAATTTCAAAGTTCTTTATTGCTTTAAGTAAAAAGTGAAAAAATGTAAATCGACATTTAATTAAAATTTTATTTAAATTAGTTTTGATAACAAATTCGAAAAATACATATTTGATAACCAAAACTCTCCACACTCTTTGTAACTCTTCAATTTGCTAAGCTCAGCTAAGCTGTATATTTGAATATCATTTTCTCCAGCTACTCGTAGCCATCTGCAAAGATTGGCTTCATCAAAATGGAAAAACTCTTGTTTGATCATGATCCTTAATTGATTGTCGCATTTGTTTCTTATGTTCAAAGATGCGATGATTGAGAAAATGTTCAATTCGTATTTTGTTGCTGAAGCATCTATATACATATATATATATATATATATTGTGTATGTGAGACTGCTTTCACTCCTTGAAGTAGGCAACGCTCGAAAGCATTTTCGTTGCTATTTTTGAACATGAGTACAATGTGATTGGCATTTGTAATTAAGATACTTACAACTGGCAACCAGCTCATAATTTGCATATTAACAATTTAACCTGAAGGCAAAATGTATGACTGAATCAGATGTGTTTGTCAGCGTACTTGATAACGTTGAATCGCATTGATAACTAAACAAAAGAAGAATCATTTATGTATTCATTTGTGAGTGTATATTTATTTTTGTGCAGCTGAATACCCTACGCCTGCAAGGTACTACTGCGTTAGCATCAGCTGTGCTACGCATAGATAAAAACATCTATTAGCGATCAGCTTAAAAGCGTATGGGTTGCTCTTATATCTACACAAGTAGTTATTTGTTTTTGAATCATTTCATTTCAGGTAAGGGTATTTAATGTTCGGGTAAAGTGACTAATCACTCATATTCATGTTTTCATGTTCTCCTTGAGGCGGCGAGCAGCAGTGCAGTAATATAAACATTGCCCACACCCATACATACACATATACACGCATACATATACATATAAGCTCTTATTTTGCTATTTTGCATTACTCATAGACACCTCATTCGCCAGCGCTCTCACTCTCTTCCACTTTTACAACCTTAGTGACTCAGAACGATTGATAGCGCTGTGCATCAGTAGCAGTCAATTTCCTCTCGCTTTTACTCATTGGAGAAGAATAGTTGAAAACCAATTAACCGCTACAATGGCATATGCGTGCCGGGGGTGTGTTAAGGCTAACTGCACTTTTAACAACAACAATAATACTATTAAAGCGCGCGACATTGGTGCTCTTTTTGTTATGTTCTTCTTTTTGTTATTGTTATTATTGTTTTTGGTTACGTTGCTCATCGCTATGCGGTGTTCGTCGCATGAAGTTTGTTTGGTTTTGTTGTATTTTTTTTTTTCTATTTTGTGACATCATGACGTCATGGTCGTCATCGTCTCGCTCGCTGACTGAGTGAATGAGTTGCTCGCAGTACAACAACAAGTTGTTGTGCTTTTCGGTTGCTTACTCGCTTCTTGTTTGTTGTTGTTGATGTTGTTGTGTTTCAGCGCGCTGCCGGCGTGTGCGTTAACGCCGCGTCGCTGCCCTCGAACTGGCCAGCTGGCAATAGCAAAAGTTGTAAACGAAACTGAAAATACTTTTGTAGTTTCAGTTTCGTTTTGAACGTACGCGCGCAAAGACACGCAGTTGAAGCAACAGCTCGAAATACAAACGCATTGCAAAAACCGAATTTTCAATACAACATCCAAGAGTGACCAGAGTCAGCGAATTCGATTCGTGTATACAAAACGTAAGAACCACAACCACCCAGCAGCGATCGCATATTATTACCTGCGCACACACATATACATTTTTATGCGTGTGCGTTTATGTGTGTGAGAGCATTTTTTAAAATTCAAAATCGACACGTTTTGTTGTCGCTCAGTGCATGCCAAATAGCAAAAGCTCAATTTCGAAAACAGTGTTGAATTCCAGGGCGTGTCTCATTAATGTCAGCTAAAACACACAAGGATTTCCTGGGGTTCACTGAGAGTAGGTCATAAACAATATACAAACATTGGCGATGATCTCATTCAGCAATAAAAGCCAAAACGAAAAAAACAAAGTAGTGCAAAAATTGCTAAAAATAAAATACCTACAAACTGTTATCATGTTTTTTTTTTTTTTTTTGCTTGACAGTTATCAGAATTATTGATGCGCGGCATTTATTTATTTATGTTTTTTGTTTTTTGGTTAACAACAGGCCTGAAAATTGTTAAAGATGTTTGCGCTACATGTTGATTGTATGTTCCAGGCACGTCCAAGGCATACATAAATATACATGCACATACATAGTTTGAGCATGATATCATTTTCAAAAAACCGGCGACTGTTGCTACCCATTGTTATTATGGTTAGCAAAGAGCCAAAACAAAATAAAAGCTAAAAAAAATAACAGCGGAAATCCTCCACTAAGCAACATAAAATGTGGTTCGGTTTGTTTTGATTGCTACAAAGCAGAAACACATAAACACTCACACACACACACACACACATGCACACACACATATGCATGTGTGTAACGACAAAAACTTGAAACTCCAAGCCAGTTACAATAAAAGAAAAAAATGTTTTGCGTCTCGTTTTTGGCTGCTTTGTTGTAAGCCATTGCGTCATCGCAGAGGACGCATTGAATGGAATGGAATGGAATGGGATGGGATGGGTTTGCGGATGGGATGGGATGGCGTCATTGTTTTGACTGCGTAACATCTGACTAATGCCACACAGCAACAGGCCTTGTGGCATACAGTTGTGCAAAGAAATGCGAGATCAGTTTCGACTTTTGACTTTTGAGTGTGTTCACAAATGTTTTCGAACCGCAAATGTGTTTTGTATTCATTACAATCCAATCGATTCAATTCGATTCGATTTGTTTCGATTCGATGGATGAGCCAATATAAAACGATCCTTCAATACAAGCACACAAGTACTACACACACACACACACACACACATATACATTATACATGCATTAGAATGTTGATCTTTAAGCAAATGCCAATTGCTTCCACTCGCTCAACACTTGCCCAAAGCACACACACACACACACATATATATGTGATATATGTGTGTACATATATACACAGATTTTTACGCGCGTCCCCATTTCAGAATATATAGACAAAAATATGCATGTGCATATATTTGTATATATGTACAGCGAGATACATACATATTCAAAAGATTTTCATGTTTCCATCGAAGTATTTTGCTGAAAACAAAAAGGCTGCGACCATAAAGCCCATGACGTCACAGTATAGCTATAGATGAAATACACCAACTAAATACAGTCATGTGTAGTGTGTGTATACACACACACACACACACACACATGAGTGGTTAGATGTATGTTGTATTAGAGAGGCACGATGACAGTAAATAGAATTTGTAGTTTCTCCTGCGTTGCTTGCTGCTTCAATAACATTTGGCGCTTTGGCGAGGCCGGCATTGAAAAAAGTTTAATTTTAGAAAAATAATAACAAAATATATGGCCAAAAATACAGTTGTATTGTGGGCAATGGGCGCGGCTAGGGCATCAAATGTGTTAACAACTTTGTACAAATATTGTTTGCTTGTTGCAATTCACTCGTTCGATTTAACATATGCAACATATGCCCAACTAGGCTAAAACGTACTTTTACAGTTACAGTTACTTTTCAAAATGAATGGAATATATACAAAATATATATAGATAAATACTCGTGGCTGTGTTTCAAGTACTTTGTTGCTTAAGCCGTTCAAATTGATACTATTACTATATACTATATAGACAGATACTATTTAGAATTAATGAATCATCTGCAATTTTGAGTCGTCGGACATTAAATCTAATATCATCTGATATCATGATGATCACACACACACACACACACACGTAATTAGATATAAAAGCATGGAAAACATTCCGATGAAAAATTCCAATTTTGCCAAGTGCTCAGCTGGGTTTGAACGGGTTTTTGACTTTTAGAACCATTTTTACATCTCTTATCTTCAAATCCCTTTTGCTATAAAACAACTTTTATATTTGGAATAATTATATACTTCAAGTATAGTAATTAAAAAGCTATCATTGTGATTCAAAAAGTATTATTGCGCATTGAAATGACGAATAATTTTTTGAAATTAATATTCCATTCAGAAAACGTCGAATTCCTTATATAGTTAAGCAGCCAATACCAAAAATGTATTATTTCTTATGACTATATATTGCTTCGAAAATATTGTAGAAACTTACGCATATTTTCAAAAGATTTTAACCCGAATTCGTCTCTACAGATATACATTTTTTTAGTAGTTTCATTTCTAAGGCAAAAAAATGTGAATATATTTATATATATATATAGCATTCCATCTGGAAGGGTATACTTAGAGGGTAAAAACTTGGAACTTTGCTCATATTTGATTATTCTCTTTTTAGACCCAACCAACCCATCGTAACCAACCACCGTTGTAGCATTAACCGCCAAGATGTCTCACTCCGTGACCATAACACGCACCACCACCAGCACCACCAACACCTCCTACATTGTGCTCAATACGGGCTATGTGAAGAGCTTTCCGGGCATTCTTAAGCTCTTCCAGCTGGTAAGTCCAAATCTCTATGCCAAATCTCAAAGCAGACCATTCAATAATGACATTCGTGTTTTCATAGATTATTGGCATCGCTGTTGTCACCCTGATGGCGATGAACTTCAACAACAATTCGGTGTACTATCGCGCGCACCAGGATCTGTTTCATTTCCTGATGGCCACCACATTTATGATAGGGACATTCTGTTTATTCCTCGCGTGCATCACATCGCTCAGCACGGGCGGGCTCATCGCCAAGACAATCTATGTAAGTGGACTTACTTGATCTTGATTCTGATTCTGATTGTAAATAAACCCTTCGATACACAGGAGCTGATCTATCATAGCGTTGCGGTCATTCTGCTACTCGCCTCGTCCATTTGCCTGCTGCTCAAGCTGCGCGACATCAGGCACGACGCCTATATGGCAGCTGCCATCCTTGGCCTGGTCAACTGTGTGCTCTACTTCATTAGTGCATTCCTGGCACATCGCTCGTATCGCGGCATTTAAGCGGCCCAAACAGTCGCTGGCATTTTACAGAAGGCGCACACCATCAGCATTATTGCAATCAAAACAACACGAAAACACAAACAAACTATATATATATATATATATATATAGATATATATATATATATATATATATAGATATATATATATATATTATATCAATTAACGCACATGCCATACCAGTGAGTCTCTCTTTGTTTGTACTGTGCAACATTTGTCGCGCTGTTCTGTGGCTGCATACTCATAATACTATCTACAAACACCATTACACATTATAATTATGATTAATTAATCTGATTTGATTTTAATTTGTATTTTTATAATGTACTTCTTATCTCACTTGTCTGTCTTTTATACCAAACAGCATATATTGTATTCGAATAAACGTGTCTATATGTTTTTATATATGCATTTTTCTTATCATATACCTATGCCCAGCCTGATGGCCGATCTGTAATTGAATGAGTATTAGCCCGACTACTTCTTGGCCAAAATATATCAAAATATCCAGATAATTTTATTCTTGCATATATATATTTCAACATCATTATCTTCGATTTCAAATCCAAATATTCTAGGAATTCTAGCCAGTGTCAATGAGATTTATATGTCATTGTCAGAACTACGAAGGATGCTATAAGTATGTCGTAAGGCAGACGTTGCCGACCCCATTAACTGTATGTATATATATACATATATATTCTTGTTCAGCATTTAAATTCGACATAGCCATTTTCGTTTCTTTGTCTGTTTTCGTAATCTGCAAAACTTTGTCGCCTGCTAAGCTATTCAGCCCAAACTCACCACTTACGAGCGTTATTAAACCTTATATATCCTATCAATATCGGACTACTATATCATAGGAAACATCAGTGTGCAAGTGAACTCTGGCAACAGTCTTAAATGAAATTAAATCCGATTAAATCAATTTTCATATTTATTGCTAAGAACATTTTTCCATAATGCTCTTTAACTGTCCAAATCTGTCCAATTTTAGAAATTTATTTATAAAAATTAAAAACTATTAACTAGGTTATAGTCAAATTAAGAATATTTCGAAAACTGCCTGAAAGAACTTTCAAAATAAAAAAAAGTCATCTGAAAGAATTTGACTCTCCGATAAGACCAAAATATAACTGGAAACTGCGATGAAGGCCCCAATGTATATTCATACAGATCGAGGGAATACATATATATATATATATATATCATCTATTGAATTAATAATACTGAGTTAGCAGCTTCGATTCCAGCAGCTGCTTAACTAGAAGTCGGGCTGCTCCATGTGAAAGTAATATTGACAGGAAAGGATGAGGAAGAAGGCGACGGCGATGCCAGTATTGGTGGCTATGAAGTACATGAATCCAACGATCAACTCATTGCACCACATCTGCCTGAATGGCAACCGCTCGTGCAGAATGACAGTGGATATGAGCAGGACGACGGCGAGGAGGCCGCCAACGAGCATCATCTACAATACATATACGGTAAAAGCTAGGGATACTGAGTAGGGATGAGGGGTGGATAGGAGCGGGAAGGTGAGCGGAGGCAATGCAACAATTGCTTACCGCATTCGAGGTAATGAAATTGATATCAAAGTGACTCATGTACTGGGCACGTATGAGTAACATGACCACGAACGAGTAGAACAAGCTCAGCACCACCGTCCATCTCATGTAGAAGAGTTCCAGCCAGGTGAGATGCGCATAATCCACTGCTCCTTGGCTCACAATGAATGTGCGCTGACAGCGATCGCTGGCAACTTCTTCAACCAATGCCGCCTCCCCATCGATGTGGACAATCTGGTTGAGCATGTGCAGCGCACCAAAGCAGCAGATCTAAACAAAAGATGATCACAACGATTCCACTTAAAAGTTGGCTGCTACTCACAAATGCGCAGAGCGCTACAAATCCAATGCTGAAGCCCCAACCCTTGCACATGTTGCAGCTACGAGCTGACGGCAGCGACTAACGTACCCTCTCCGGATGTGCAACAAGAAGCTGCTCCAAGTCGGTTGCCAAGTGGGTTGAGCAGCAGCTGCTTTGCGCATTGTGTGTCAAGTAAACGGTTTTATTTTACAAATGTTTTTGGCGACTGTAATCTTAATCATAAATGTCAATGTCCATGTGTGTAAGCGTGTGCGTGTCTGTATCTGTGTTGGTGGCTTTAAAATTAGTCAACATGTGTGTATGTGTGTGTGTGTGTGTGGCATGAAGTGATTTGAATTTGATTGCCATCAAACATAAGCCAAAACAGTGGCCTGAAGAATCCATTCATCATCATTTCAAGCATAAATATCCCTTGTGCTCCATCTCTCTCTCTTTCTATTCTATCTCTCTGTCTCTCTCTCTCTACTGGCTAAATTTGACGCCAATGTTGTTGACACGTGTCTGCATGTGCTGGAGCACATCCTGCGAGAAGTCCTCGATGGTGGTGAAGCGACTCTTCTGGAAGCTATAAATGTCAGCGAGAAATGCGAGCAGCTGCTCCCGAAAATAATGGCATATATCGCGCAGATTCTCATTCGGTCCGAAGAAGCCCCAGGCCATCAGCGGCGATATCTGCTCCGATATGACATAGAAGTGCGCCATAAAACCATTCTGATATTTCAGCATACGCTTCTTGGCCTTCAGCACCGACCACACAGCCGTCGTGAGCGCCTGCAAATAATTTCAGATTAATCAATAAATTCCATAAACAAAATGATATCGATAAAAACACGTTGGATATTGCTCAGTTCAAGTGCTATCTGCTTGGACCTTGAGTTTAAGTTATTTAATCAGCAGCTCGATAATATATGCACACAACTATACATAACATACATATATATATATATATATATAGCCTTCGATTCAATGAGCTTGATTCGTGCGAAGTGGCTTATGCATTCAGTGTATTTGTCTGATTGAGGTTTGCTAGATACACAAGTTACACACACATATATATATATATATATGTATATAATTTAGATAGCCAATCGATAACTATGGAAGTGCATAATGAATTTATAAATGAATCTTCATCAATATATATTCGACAAACTATCCGCAATTGGAAATTCACTTGTAAATTTGATTTTGGAATTTGGAGTTTTTGCAAATGTTAAACTCGATATTTAGGAGCTATTAAGCTTACCGTCTCCTTGAAGCCATTGGAGAGCCAACGATTCTGGACGACAGCCGTAACGCTGGCTGGCGGCGCATCCAAGTCACGGAACGAGTCCAGTATGATGAAGTCGAGGCAAATGTCATAGAATGTCATTGCCTTGACGTTGCGCTGCTCCAGTTCCATTTGGATGCAGGGCCAGTTGCTGGACTCGTGCAGGAAGTTCACCATATCTTCGTAGCCGACAAGAAACTCTTTGGTATCCTTGTCGCTGAGGCACAACAGATCGGTCAGTATCTGTCTGCCCGCATCGCAGATCCATTGGCCCACCGCCGGATCCTTGAATAGAAACTGAAACGCGAGCCGCACACAGTGCAGCTTCGCCAGATATTCGGTGTCGCTGCTGCAGTGCATCAGCTCCGATCGTATTGTGCGACAGGGCACTGTGTACTCGTCATGATGCTTGAGCGCCCTCTGAAACAGCGGATACTCCTCGTACGCCGTCTCAATGAACGACTCAAATTCGCGCAGATCGGCAACCTGGTCCAGAGCCGATGCGAAACTCTCTGCCGAATCGAAATTGGGATCGGATCCGGTGCGACTCAATACGCTGCCCGACTTGCGGAAGCGCCGCTCATCGTCATCGTAACCGATGGCCGCCGTTGCCACGCCATCCTCCTCGGCCTCATCTATGGAATGTTCCTCGCGAAACAGCACCGACCGCTGATCGAGAAAGAGGAGTTCGCTCTGCTCCTGCAGCGTATACGACATTTCCAGCAAATTCTGGATCTCACGACAAAACTCCGAATCCTCGGCGGTTGTCAGCGAGGCGGGCACACCGCCCGGTGAATAATGTGCGGCCAGTGTATCCTCCCAAAAGTTAATCACCGTGTCCAGCGCCTCCATGCCCATCACGCCCAGCTGCTGCGCCGTCAGCTGTGTAACGACACCAGCCGCACCAATGCCAACGCCAACTGTCGTCAGCTGATTCTGTGCACCAGCGCCAATGGAGCCTGAGGCGAGTGACAAACGATCCGAATAGGCGATCGTGGAGCCAACAGGACTGCCCGAACGTGCCGATACCTTGGAGCCGGCTATCGATGCCAGATCATTGGGGCTGCGCATGCTGTTCCGTGCCCGTCGTCCGGTATATTTGCGCACACGTCGCTGTGGACGCGGCGGATTTCGGCGCCGCAAGAAACGCGAGAGGGCGCCCATCAGCGCAACGCCGGCAGTCAGCGAGAAGAGCAACACCTGAAAGCGATTGAAGATGAGCATGAATTGATTCCCATTCAGTCATTCTCTCACTTTTGTTGTGGTGGAGATCCGAAAGGGCAGAATGCTCCAGCCTGAATTGGGCGCCATCCGACTCATGGCTCAGCTCGCTGTCGAATAATTTGAACCCGCTTTGAGGTTAGACTGCCTGTGGCCCAGTTACGCGCGCAACTTTCATGTCGCGTGCACATTGGCCGCACTCCTTGTGGATCGCGTGTTTGCTGTTGTTCTTGTTGTTGGTGTTGTTGCTGCTGGTTGACCTTTTGGAATTGGTTCCACATTCAGCATGCAAAGGCGTGCAATTGCTTTGATATAAACTGCGTTTGGCTGCGTATCTGCAGAGACCCCAGCGCAACTTTCACTTTCTTTCACTCAAAAAGAAAAGAAAACAACCATTGCATCACAGTCGAACGTTTGGCCCACAAATGCGAATAGCGGCGAACTGTCTGCATTCCATTGCCAGCATAAAACCGTACCGATATTCGTCAATCGATGTATCGATTGCACTGACGCTCGTTTCACACCGTTACAAAGTTAACAGAGTCTGTAGCGCTTGCAGTGGCACAAGCCGCTTTAACCAGCTGTAGTAGGAACGGCTGTATGTGAAATCAAAGTGCCAATGTGTAAGCAAAAACGTGCCAACTAGTAATATAATAGCGATGACAAGTGCATCTATGTTGTATTGAAATATAAGGTTGCCCGCTGCATTCTGCGTACTTGTAAATTTTGATTTATTTAATTGACTTTATATCAAGTAACTTTTATACGAATTTTCCAGTTTTATTCTTTTGAATTTTGGCGCCTTTTGCTGTTTTAATGCATCACAACTATGCAGTCACTTTACAGCACTGTTATTACTCTGCTATTGAATAATAATCGATAACATTGCTGTAAATGAGCATCAAGTCCGAGCAGCAGCTTAACAGCTTATGCTTCTCTTTCTGCCTTAGATCTGAGCGCAGATTATGCGCCATTTTTGAAACAATATTAAAGATAAGCAAAAATCAGCTGTTGGCCATTTCGATAATTGAAAAACAGATAAGAAAAATACTATCACACATTGCGCATGCTGATTATTACTGTAAATGATTCATCAATGGCTCATATGTGAAATCAACTTTGTCTGTAAGCTAACATTTTCTATTGAGTTAACGACTAAGTTGGCAAGGCTGTCATTTTTATTCATCCAAACACACAAAAGGGCGCGAAAAGTTTGAATCATTTTGAAATACAGATTTTCTCAATTCCATTCTGATTTATAATGAATTATTGTGTAAACATTTTTTTTTGTTCACAAATTTGGATGGCGGTTTTAAATATGATTTTGCTTTCTGCAAAGCTGTATTTTTGCATAGACTATGAACAAGCGGGCGAGCAGCGTTTTGCCGGTGTCAGGCGGTCCGTACAGCAGTACACCCTTTGGTGGATGGATGCCTAGATTCTTGAAATTTTCCTTGTGTGTCGTGGGCAATGCGACAGCTTCAATGAGCACCTGGATCTGTTTGTCCAGACCACCAATATCGGAATACTGCTCTGTTGGACGCTCATCGACCTCCATGGCCTTAACTCGTGCATCGTATTCAGCTGGCCGGGTTTCCAGAATCAGATACGAGTCCTTGTTGACGCCAACCAAATCGCCGGGCTTCAGCTTCTCGGCATCGATCAGGCCAATGACTGGCAAGAAATATGCCTGACGCGTAGATGTTTTAATAACGGCACATTTGTCCTTACGCTGATTATCCAACACAGTAACGGAGCCATCATCCTCTTCCTCCTGCGGATCCACGACCAGTAGCTCATTCACATTGGAACCCAGATATGGCAAAGTTTTGTTAACCTTGATCTTCTCTGTATTGTCTTTGATCTTTTCGTTTTGCGCTTTTCATGATTTCAATCAGGCGAGTCCTGCTCACCATCTCATCCGTGGACATACGGAGCACCTCTTCGCCCAGCGACTCCTCGCTCCTTAACTGAATTTAATTAATTGGAATTTGACAAAGTACAAGCATATATTTATAAGAAATGCCAGCTCGGTTGGGTTTTTTTTTTGGGCTTTCAGCCATATAAATTTGATGCTGGGCCTAACGGAATTTGTATTCATAATGAGATAGGCGCTGGAAAAATATTTTCATGGCGGATATAAAAGCAGATTAAAAAAGGTTTACACATTTCGTAATCAAAATTTAAGGTTGCTTATTAAACAGATCAATCTTGTGCGCCACATAAGCATATTTGTGTGCCAACAGATAAGCCAGTTACGCCCACCCCAGTCTGCTGATGTAGACCACAAGAAAAATGCTTAAGTTGAATTTTGAAGCGAATACCAACCCCAAACCCCGACCCCGACCCCGACCCCGACTCAGAGCCATGAGCCCAAAACACTAAGTGAATTCAAGTGAAAATAGAACAAAAGAAAATGGCGGTCTTTAAGCGTGATACTAAAATTTCCTTGCGCCTTTTCGAAATTTCCCAAGGATACACAAGCACAGAAAGAGTGAGAGAGAGAGAGAGAGAGAGAGAGAGAGAGAGGGAGAGAGTGAGAGCGCGTTTTGGCAGAAAGAGATAGCGCACATGCTGCACAGTGGGCGGGATTCCATTCACGGCAACGTCGCCCAACAGGGGGCGTGTGGCCTGTGGCATTTAATTAAGTGCTACAACTTGCGCACAACCCCCTGGCGGAGGCCACACGCCCCCACCCACTCCCACCCAACCATATACTACACGACAACAGGACGATCAGGACGATACAGCTGAACAGCGTGCGATTTTTTAAAATTAAAACAAGCCGATGATTGATGTACTCGAGGCTAATAAGTGTCGGCAAGCTTGTTGCTGTGCGGCAACTTAAGCTACAGAGTGCCACACAAGAGAGAGAGAGAGAGAGAGAGAGAAGAAGAGGAAAAGAGTGAGTGGATAGAGAGGGAGAGAGAGAGAGACGTATGTGCTGCTAAGATGTTGGTTGGCGCACAATCGCAGCTGTAATGAATAATATAATTTTATTCGCATATCAAAAGCTTCATCAAAAAACAAAAATAATAAAAAATAACAACAAAAAACGTCCGACTGCGATCTATGGTGGGAAATTGAGTCTTGTTGAATGCAAAAAAACGAAATAATAATAATAATAATAATAATAATAATAAAACAAGAAAGAACTGCTATCTTAGGCAGACATCAACTTGTAGACCGGATGTGGAAATATTAATAACTTTTCTGCACCTTTTCACGACTGGCTGTGAACTGAATAATCCGATTGTTCCTATCGCAGCTATATGATAGAATGGTTCCATCCGGTACCTCAAGTCATACGGATGATAGCCCTCAAACTGAGCGCATTCAAAAGGGTAAAATGGAAGACAGACAGATGAACAGACGGACATGTTTTATGAGCTGATCAAGAATATATTTATCTTTCGTATATATATCATATTATCTATCAATATAAATTGAAAATTCCGAAGTAGAAGATAATATTATATTTATTATGTTTTCTGCAAAATAAGTTTAGATATTTATATTCCACCACTGGCTGTGAACTGAACTCCAATGCCACATAACAATTTGAATTCATATTTAGACCGATTGTTCCTATTTCAGCTGTATATATTAGAGTATATATATATATATATATATATATATTCTTAGTCTCTTCTTGGAATACTGAGGAACTACTTTGCATAGAAACCAAAATACCGACGGACATAGTTTGAATCAAGAAAGATCAAGAATACATATACTGTGCAGGGTCGGAGATGTATCCTTCAATGCGTATATAGACTTAAGAACTGAAATAGGTAAATATCCAATAATCAGCGAAAATGTCCCACGATTGAATACAGTCGTAAATTATATATATGTATATATATATAAGTATGTTCTCTTAATTGATTTTTCCGTATTTCTGAATTATTCAGCTTGTTAATTGAGAACTCTTTGTATTATCATCGTGCAATTTAAGCCGAAAGAGTTTAGTTGCAAATGCAGCAACGTAAATCTGTTAATTGCCAGCCACGACACGTACCGGCCTGAAGGTAGCGATAGTGCCCCTATCCGTGTCTCGTGCCCCATGACCCGTGGTGACAACAAGAAACCGCACAAAGAGACATTTTCAATTAAGCGATCAGCCTGGCTTGGGGCATGTGTGTGGGGCAGTGTGTGTGTGTGTGTGTGTGTGTGTGTGTGTGTGTGTGCGTGTGTGTGTGTTTTAATGCGTGCCACATGGCGAGGCATGAAATGAACGCTGACGCATCATTTGTTGACCAACGGACAGCAGAGCGCATTTGAGTCCGGTGAAATAAAAGAAATGCGATGTCATAAATCAAGAAATCGGCAAATAAATTTCAATGCGCCAACATTTTAATATACAAAATAGTTGCCACAGAGACAATGCACCTCACACTGCAACAACAATTATACTATCTATAGTTTCCACTTAGCTGCACAACGGTGGCACTTACCGGACGACGCTCATCGATGGTGCTGGCTTGGCTGGCTTGTTGTGGCCTGGGTTTGGCTTGAGCCGGTTCAACGGGCTCCGGTTAGTGGTTGGTTGGTTTGGGCGTAAATCATAACGGCATCTCATAATGGCTAATGTGCACTCATAAAAGGATAAGCGCATGCCATATGCTTTTCGGGCGGTGGTGCGTTCAGTGGTCGCTGTTTCAGTGGCTTGGTGGCTTGGTGGCTCCGCGTGTCCCACTGTCGCCAACAGTCCACAAGCGCAGCTCGGTCAAAATGATATTTTGTGTGCGTGTCATTTCTTATATGGACGCTGTCATTTATGGGTCATTTGCTCGACCAAAGCTGGCCATAATCGAATTTATAATGCCCTATCTCTCAGCATTGTAGGCACTAAAGCAACTTCAGTCTTAAGCAATTTCTGATGAATTTTTTTAAATTAACTCTATATATCATTTACGTCTTTAGCTGTGTTCGTTTGCTCCGATTTACTCAGATATATATATATCGGACCTCGTCGGGTTTTACTTTGAGTCAGCTGTGAAGCTTGAAACTAATTTATAAACTTTTTTTCAATTGATGCCTTGAATTCGTTGAAGCAGAAATTCACAAAGGTTTTTTTTTCATATTTAGTATGAATATATATATATATATATATATATATATTTAATAAAATACATATATGAATGAAATTAAATATGTATATTTAATATTTATATAGAAAAAGAAAGAAAGGAAAATTATATTAATTTTCGATATTTTCGCAATTCTTACGAACAAGGAGTGTTTTTAGGCTGATTCCATTTATATAGTTCAAGCTGTGAGTGATCAATTTTATATATCTCAGCTGACAGATGTCAAATTAAAATGATCTATAAAATGCTTGAATCAACCGATTGAAAATGGATAAAAGGTGTTTAATTAAGTTGGAATATACAGACGAAAGGAAACACTTTTGATTTAATATATGTATATATGCATAAGTATATACCTGAAATGATCGATTAACTTTCTTTATAACATACTTAATATATTTAAGAGCTGTGTTCAAGCAAACACTCTACAGATATATCTCTATATATATGTATATCCAACACTCCATAATCATTGGTTCAAGATAACTCTTAGACGAGCACTCTCGACTACAACTCTCTTATTTTCGTTTGTTTTTTGAAATGATATTTGTGCACTTGCACAAACACAGACCGAAAAGATATATATTTATAGAGAGAGAGAGAGAGAGAGAGAGAGAGAGAGAGAGAATTGAAGAAAGTTGACTTCCTGTCATATGTTTGAATGTTAATTTTTCGATCAGCGACCCCAAAAGGAAAGAAGTCGGCGTCTTAGCATTTCCGATTGCGTCCGAGCAAATCCTGTTTACTGCCTGTCAACTTATAAACAGTTTTCTAGTTTTCCATAATAAAGAACAACTTTTGCGGCGGAAACATGCGAGAGAGACTTTAGACAAAAACTCAAAACTCCAAAAAAGAAGATGAAAAAAAAGGATTATAATTATGTAATAGAAAATCGAAGAGCAAACGACAAAGATTTAATGCACTGGGCAACATATCCGGTTTTGGGCACAAGGAGAGACCGAATCACCCAAAAAATGAGTGGCAACTGCGATGATGAAACAAAATGACCAAAAGGCCAAGACGGGAACGGGAACGGGGACGGGGAGGGGGAGGGGGTTCGGTTCATGAACATGACGCGGCCGCTTCCATTTGACTTCCTCTCTGGGTGCACAAAGAGCTTTATGATTTTCCGGTCAATACAACTGACAACGGCTGCGATGCATCCTTACAAATCAACAAGCATGACACATTGCCATTGTCGCTGTTGCTTTTGTTGTTGCTGTTGTTGTTGTTGTTGCTGTTGTTGTTGCTGTTGTTGTTGTTGCTGTTGATGCTGAGGCAGCATTAAATAAAAAACTCTCAGTGCAATGACAATGAGCAAGTGGCTGAATTGGCTTTACTCTTCCTTTTTTTGATTCTTCTCCTTTTTTTTTTGTCCGCATCTTTCATTTGCCAGCCCCTTTCCACTGCCGTTCTTCTTGGCCCATTGAAATCTGAACAAGCCGGCTTCGTTTTGGCCCATTCATAGTTGAAAATGACCAGTAAATTATTGGATTCGAGCTCGTTTCCAATGCACTTGAGTTTGTTTAGAAAGTCCTTAAGGACATTCCCAAGTGGGTCTCTTTTAATGCAGAACATTTTTTGCACTGATTTTAGATAGATTTTCAAATTAAAGAATATATAAGAAAAGAGAGAAAAAGAGAGAGAGAGAGAGAGAGAGAGAGAGAGAGAGAGAGCTGAGCCTCAATCGACATTTTGTGATTTAATATCAGTTCTTAATAATTCATCACTATTTCGCCAGAATTGATAATGCGCCAAATACATAATATATATATTATACTTATCCTGCACAGATATGGCACAATTTCAAATTATATATATAAAATTTGAGCATCAATCTTAAGATCTTAAAGATAATTTATTGATATTAAATTCACTGCAAATTTGACTACTCAGTGACTCATTACACATCGAAATCAATTTACATAGATAGGTCTAAGTGCTCTCAATCGTCGGCAAATATATATCTATATATATACATATATATATATCATGTATCTATAGTTGGTCAACAAAACACACACGCACAGAGATGCCCATGTGTGTGTCAGCTAATACGTAATCAGGCATCAGGCTAAATGCAACATACTAATAAATAAATACATATATAAACAGACATATGTATGTGCATACGAAGTACGACGAGTCGAATCATTTAGGGTTGGGATTTGATCTGTTCCGGCTATATAGTCCATACGCCTCCCCCACTCGCCGCCTGCCCAGCCCAGCCTAGCTCAGTTCGCTTTGATTTGCACGCGTGAGCTACTCATGAATGCCCAAAACGCTGTTGCCTTTGGCCCAATGTTTGTTTTGGCAGTTAGATGTCGCAGAACGCACATCGCACATCGCACATCGTCCTTTTGGCCCTCGAAGAACACCCTTGTGCCTAACCAGATTTCAATTTGTTCCCCCCCAGCCCAAGCAGGAGGAAAGTGTTTATGAGATTTTTGCAGTGAGACGTGCTGCTAAATGGCCGGGATGGGAGTCGGAGATGAAAATGGGGATAGAGATGACTGCCTGGAGATTTGTGTTGTTTTATTGTGTTGTTATTGTATACACTCTCTCTCTCTGTGCGTATGTGTGTGTGTGTGTGTGTTAACACCCTCACACATTGCAGGGGGACGAATGGGCAACTTGATGCGCAGCTTGCTGATTGTGCTGCTACTTTTGATGTAATGTGACATGATGGCTTCATCAAAAGCGCATTAAAAACAAAGCGTGTAAATGGCGCTTAATAAACATGACAAACAATGCAAACAATGGCAACAATGGCAACAATGCCGGCAGTCATAAAGCAGATGATAGCAGCAGAGCCATCTTAAAGTGTCCGTCAACAAAAGCAGCAATCGAATAATCCAAACCAAAAACCGAGTCCAGCTCCAATTTCAATTGCCAATTCCTGTGCCGTAAGGAATGCCCGTAAGGAATGCCCGTAAGGAATGCCCGTAAGGAATGCTCGTAAGGAATGCTCGTAAATTTGCCAATTTTGCCATAATTCAAACGTCAACGTTGCAAATGATTTACACACACTGTAAGATAAACGAGCAAGAGAAGGATTCGAAATAATTACGAGAGCAGGCAACCAGAAGACAAATAATGTAAAAAAAACCACAAAAAAACAACAAAGTTTTGGTTAGTCGAACATAATCGACTGGCGTATACCCTGTAAATAGACGAGGCTAAAAGCACATATGCTTTGGGCATATTGTTTGCTTAGCAGATTGTTATTCAAGCACAACAAAATCAGAATTTTGATTTTCTCTGCCACTCTCTTTCTCTGTCTTTATCTCTCTCCCACTCTCTCTCTCTCTCTCTCTGAATTGGGCTTGGAATTATTACAGGCCAATGCACTTTACAAGTGTCCTGGCCAAATAACGGCGGCAAACAAATTTGGCGGCAGCAATAACACATAAACTCAAAAAGGCAAATCAAGGCAGCAGCAGCAGCAAAAGGATTCAGGCCATTAAGTTCCGGAAGTGTGTGTTGATAACCAGACAACAAGTACAAGCACAAACACAAACACACACACACACACACACACACACAAATACAAATTCGAATGCAAATGCAAAAGATATGACTGCGACCAGAACTTGGACTTGGAACTGGTCTGCGACTGGGACTGGGACTGGGACTGGAGCAAGGATAACAGCGTTGTCCTGACTGGGAATACATTGCAGTAATTGGCTGCTGTCAGCGCCCGGGTCGCAGTTTGTAGATCGCTATTCCGACAACAACAACAACAACAACAACAAAAAACAACAACAGCAGCAAAAATAAAATCAAGTTGAAACGCAATTTGGCTCAGTGAATGCCCTGCAAAAAAAAAATAATTATTTTAATATTGCAAAATAAGTAAATAACTTTTCAAATAAACAGTTATTCAATATTTTAAATAAGCTTAAATAAATAAGTATATATCTTAATATATATTATTAATATCAGTTTTTATATATCTTAATTTAGCTTACTTTCTCAAGTAATGCCAATTATTTAATTAGATATCTGGGCATTTGTGCGCCACTTCAGTGTGGCCCAGTTGTTGCAACACAATTGTTGGGGGCAACAGTCAACATCGTCTCGCCTGGTCATGAATAAGACTCTGTCTGTCTGTCCGCCTGCCTGTGAAGAGGGAATTAAGCAACCCTTCCGTATTAAATAAATCAACAAATTAATCGCAATGGCCGAGTGCAGACCACAGCATAAAAGCGAAAGCGAAACTGTATCTGAAACCGGAAACGGAAACGCACACACAGTTAGCCACATCAAATCGAATGTGGCCAGGGCCGAGCACCAAATATCAATTTGAAGTGGCTTTAAACTCATTTTGTGGCTGATTTTTTGAAACCACCCAAAAAAAAAAAAAACAACTTCAAATTTGATTTTAAAATCTTGACGCTGGTATTGAACGGCGACACATTTCCGCTTCCGCTTGGCTGAAACTATTACAGTTGCCATTGCTATTGCTGCTCCTGCTAATACACAAAAAGGATTGACTTGATTTCGGTTGGCCCTTTATCCCATTTGGCTGATGCTTGCTGGCTTTGGCTTTACGTGTCATTTAGCAAACGATTTCATTAACTAAAAAGCGCAGCGCAACTGAAGGGCGCACATTGTCCCTGTCCTCGTCCTTGTGGCACATGCTGCCAAGCTGGCAAGCTGTTCAAATCGAGTGGGCGGAGTGGGTGCCGGACTTGAGTTGTATGCCGATTTTGTGACCCTTATCGATGCTTGCGTATTTCGTACGTCTTTCCTTCATTCTTTCCTTCGTTTTTTTTTTATCGCCATTCAAGTTTGTTTTTCCGCTCAAAGTATTTTTATTGAATAGTCGTCTTATCGTTTTTTATGGCCAACCAGCCACTCGCCCGTGTCCTGTGCGTCACAGTCAGAGACAGAGACAGGGGCAGGGGCAGGCACTGGGACACTGGCAGGGCCAGAGACCCCTTAACCTTAACATCATGTTTGTTCGCCATCATTGTGCGTCGAGCGGGATCCATTAATGCTAATCTAAACAAATTTGATCATTAATGCCCAACGGGGCCGACTGACTCGGAAATGTCAGCTATACTTGGTCCATTCTACTTTCATATAAAATATTGTCAATCAATTCAATTACAAGTTGACATCATTGTTAGTTATTGTTGACGTCAATTGTCCTCGCCCCCCATCCCCATCTGCTTCCCCTTCCCGCGCCACTCACCACGAGGCCGACTCGCACCAGTGATTTATGTGGCACTTGGTGCCTCGTTACTTCGTCCACTGTCCACTGTCCAGTGTCCAGTGTCCAGTGTCCTGTGTTTTGTCCCATTCTCAGGCAATGTCATTGTTTGTCTGAGCTTTTGTATTGGTTAGTTTATGCTTTAGTGCATAGTCCAAGCTATATACTAGATATCAGAAGGTGATCATCGAAATATTTATTTTAATTGTTCATTTGTTCAAGCTAACTAAAACTTGGTGTAAGATATCCTTCTTGTGGAGGTAGATGGGAAAAGGATAGGGGATCGACCATTAACATAGGCATATAGGAAGGTATATAGTTAGAAATAGGGTTAGAAAAGGGTAACATTTTAAAGTAGGTTTATTTATGGAACGCAAAAGAGTGATGAAGACAGTATTTGAGGAAATACAATCCACAATATTGGAAAATTGTGAAAAACTGTTTTATGCAGAAGAATAAAGAAAACTTTAGAAAACTTTGGAAAACTAGAAATACTGAAGTACAAAATGAATAATATGCTATATGTATGCGATAATTCCTAAGACTTGTAAGTATTGATGATGATAGAATGATAGAAATTTCAGCAGTATAAAATTGATATAGATAGATATATATTGTTATGTACATATATGCACTTTCTTCTTCTTCTTTTTAATGATGTTTTACACTAGCTTTGAGCTGAGCTGGGCCAGAGAAACTTCATGTCATGTTGCAACAACGTGGGGCATCTGTCAGCTGATTGCTGCAAGCCGTAAATGTCTACTCGAATTTCAGTGTGACTCCCACTCTGGTGCAATTAGGCAGCACACGTCGCGATGTGGCACAGCTCACCGTTCACCGCTCACCGCTTGCCGCTTGCCGCTTGCCGCTTGCCGCAACCCTTTTTGAATGGGCAATTTAATGACTTCCGTTTGGTGTGTGGTTCGGGTTCAAAATGCGCGGCCAGTTAATTGCTGAATGCTCCTCAGCGGCGGCGCCCAAATGTTGTGACGTGAAAGACCAGGACGACGACGAGGACGACGACGAGGACGAGGACGTGGACGAGGACGAGGACGAGGACAAGGACGCGGGCGAGGGCGAGGCTGAGGTTAAGAATGCCTATTGATTGATTTGTCTATTGTGCGACAAGCGTCGACTGCACCCTCGACTCGACTCGACTCGACTCGCTCACTGCGCAGTTTCACTGTGTTTGCATACAAATCGTTGTTTGTTTTGCTTTTTGCTTTTTGGTGTTTGGTGTTTGGTGTTTGTTGTTTATATATACATATAGTAATGCAATCAAAATCAAAGGATAAATAATTGACCCGATTTTTTGATATTTTTTTTGCCTTTAGCAGTTCTGTTGATCTGCGTTAGAACCTGAGCTGGCAGCGTAATGCGAGAAAGGCATAAATGATCATGCCACTGCTCAGGTGTTGCACGTGTGAATTTCGCCCCCTGGATAATGACTGAGCTGACGTGCGTTGCTGCCGCTAATGGCTGCCACCACTCTATTGTTTGTTGATTTGAATTTTGATTTGAGGCGACTCCCAGCGGCACGACAAAGTCATATCAATATCGTGGGAAGCATTAAACACACACACGCTAGAGTTTCGGCATATTCAAATTAGCCAACAAACGCACACATACACACACACACACACACACGCACACACTCAGACAAAGATAGACTGACTGAGCCACCAACATTGAGGAGGAATATCAGCCATCAACCGCCAACCGCCAACCACCGACGCGAGGTCATGTGAAAGTGCAAATTTATATTGGCTTAATGGCTGTCATATCCTCGACACGAAAATGTGCCCCAAATGGTTGTATAAAGTTGTCAACATTTATGTAACAGATCTCAAGCATATTTTCAATCTTTATTTTCATTCATTATTCTGACTTTTTGGTGTCTATATATATACTTAGAGCACGTATACAGTTAATCAAAAATTAAGAAACTTTTAGCAGGACAACGTCTGTTGCCTCATTTATCTCATTATCTCATTAGGGCTGAGAGGGTAGTTTTGTGTGGCATAGAAATCTGTGCAGGGTAACCTAGTCGTTGATCACATTTCCCACTATATATATATATATATATATATATATGTGTGTGTGTATCATCAGCGGCTTGGACTCAGTCATCCATTCACACACTCATTCAATCACTCACTCATTCAATCACTCACTCACTCAGTGACTCTCTGCCACTCTGCCACTCTGCCACACTGCCACACTGCTTGGCTTGCTGCCCTTTATGCAAATCATTGTAATGCAATATTTAAATTGATGTTTGGTGGCTTTTAAATGGCAAACGTTGCGAGACACGCAACTTGGGCCATAAAGTGCTCCCGTTTTCGGGGGTATGTTTGCATAGAATCGAAAAGTTTTCCCTTCGCCCTTCGCCCATTTCCCATTTCCCATCATTGTTGACATGTTAATTATGCCACAAATGAACTGCGAATCATCGGTTCGTGTGAATACTCAAGTTGCGGGAAATCATTTTAAATTAAGTCTTTTTTGAAAGCTTAAAAAATATGAAATTAAAATTTTCAATTAGTTGCAATCGTTTGTCTATGCTAAATATGAATATTAGACATGTTGATTTAATCGAACTTAACTGATATGATATATATGATATAGTTAGTTGTATAATAAACAAATATTTATTAAAAAAGTTTCTTTCTTTTCTTAGTCTCAGTAATAATATAATTTATCAGCGTATCGGACTAGATTGCTTTTAAATAAATTAGTTTCGAGCCATAATTTGTTTCAATCTGATTGAATTGATTTCTTGAGTTAGCTTTTAACAATTAGCTTCTGTTCCCCCCCCCCCTGATAAATAATTGTGGTTAGGTGTCTGAAGTCAAAAGCTAATCCTGGCCACAATGCCAATGGCTAAGCACATAACACCCGCACACCCCCATTTATGGCTTATTCATGTTGCTGCTGGGGGCAGAGTGGGAGGTGTTCACAAATAGTCAACATATTGGCCGCATCTTCATAAATAAAGAAGTGTGGCTGGTGCACAGTGTAGGAACGGGGCAAGGCACACGCGTCTGCACACCCAGAAGTTGCACGTGTGCGATTCAACCGAAAAACAACATCGAGAACAACATACACAGGGGCAGTGGAGGATGGCTGGGTGGGTGGGGTAAGGGCCAGAGGGTCGGGCCAAGCAGGGCCCACGCAGAAACAATTGACTCGACAAGATTACATGCAGGAAATTCAATTTTAAAAGCAGCTGCCACGTGTCCTTTTAGTGCTTGAAATTGTTACAGTTATTGAGCTGGTCCTGGTAACGGCCTGTTGTTGGATGCGCTTGCTGCTTGTTCTTTTTGTTGCTTCGTGGTATTGGTAATGGTAATGCTGCCGGTGGTGGTGGTGGTGGTGGTGGTGTTGGTGTTGCTGCTGATGGTGGTGGTATATGAATACGTAATTTTGGCAACATCGATGAAAATTGAGCAATGAACGCGCCGCTGCATTGCGTTACAAATAAACAAAAGGCAACGCTGGCAACGCTGGCAACGGAAACGGAACCCTCGCCACCAGCCCATAAGTCCGCCAACACACGAAAGGCCCAACAGCCCGTCAGCCCATCAACCCACCAATTCAACAAACCAGCAACCCACGACAACAACAACAACAACAACAATAACAACAATAACAAGAACAACAACTGCGGCGACGACGTGTTAATTTGCAGGGTGGCTTTCAAGCCGATGGCAACACCAACGCCGACGCTGACGCTGACGACGACGGCGACGACGACGCTGACGACGACGACGACGGCGCTGCGGTGGCTAAAAGGGCGTGTGATTGACTTAATTGACTATGAAAATGAGAAATTACATGCAGATAATGACGATGGCCGCGAAATGAACAACAAACAACCGCAGGCGGCAACAGCAACAACAACAACAGCAACAACAACATCGAAAGGCGTTATTAAATTTTTGACTCCCCCCCGAACCACATCCTCCCACTGGCTACCCATCCATACTCTGGGGATGGCAACAACTGTAAAATGCGCCATCAACTTTGACTTAATTTGATTTGATTTGCAAGCCACCCACACAATGCAGACAAAACCCTACCCGCCCCTGCCCGCGGCACCCCCTACTCAACAACAGGCAAAATCAAAGCAAACCCACACTAAAGCGAACCACAGTGAACTCAACCCAACCCAACCCAACCGAGCCGAACCGAACCGAACCGAAACCATTCCGCAGTTTCCCAGCACACCTCGACGCGACGCCCCAGGGCGATGTTTTCCGGCGCTTTATTGCAGCACGTTGGCTAATTAGAATTGCGACTTTGTAGCCATGCCACATGCCACATGCCACAACGTGTGAGAGTTTTGTCATTAAAATTGCATTTTATTTGCGGACAACAGTCAAGCCGAGCATTCAATCCATTGTCAACTAATTGAAAAGATGTCTTTGTAACGCTCCTCCACCCTTAACTATGTATGTCCAGCGAGTCCTGGACAAGGCAACTTATTATCTATTCAGGGCAAGATTTGTGCATCCAGCTATTTATAATATATATATAATATTATTAACTACATATCTTTAAAAGTTGAAAATACTTTCCAATTTTATTCATATTATATGGTGGTTTTCTTATCTGATCTATCCTAAATATATATAATATAAAGCCCAATTAGACTAAATAATGTTAGAGATTAGTAACTTAGTTAAGATTATCCAGACTATCCATATTGGCGCCGGTACTGTCATTGCCTCACAATGGTCAGCAGTTGATGGAGTTTATTTCTCCTGCACCACCTGCAATCAACAGTGGTGGCGCTCAATTGTGTCACAGTCCATAGTGTCCAATTCGGCACTGCCACATCTTTCCAGCAGTGCTCCCAAGCTTCTTATAGCGGTTGCACCTGGAAAACAAATTTTTCTTTCGCGTCGTGCCTCTGATATATCAGTGGATAATGCCTACATACAGGCTAAAGTGATATCTACTGAGATATATTGGTTGAAAGATTTCCTCTTTTAAAATTGGCACAATTTTCTGGGCAAATTTCTGGTAGAAGAACATGGTAATCAAGGAGTATACAAAGGAGTATATGACATTGCCTCTGAATCCTGCTGGTGCTTCTTCTTCGAATGTTGCACAAAAAAAAACGAAAATCATCTCAATCTCTAGCATATCATAATGTTAGAGTACTTAAGACAAATCTTTCTAAACTATATATGTATATGTTGACCGTCTTTCTTTTGTATTTACTGAACTTGTGAACTTGGCGGGGCTTAACTAATTCTTATTTGAATGTGAATGCATTTGTAATTGAGATCGATTTGTGTTTAGCCAATTTTCGATTACAAATGCAAGCATTTTCGAAGAGATAATCTGGATAAGTTTGAAAACGCTCTTATTTTTCACTTAGCCACATTGGAAACTTTCAATCGCAATGAGCTGGCTTATCTTTGGCTGTTGTATTCGCATTGAATTGAGCTGTGAATGAGAGTAGGCCAACAATTGCTTAGACCAATGGAAACTGACTGCATGGGCGGCTTATCAAATGGCCAGCCCCCTTATGTATGTGTGTGTGTGTGTGTGTGTGTGTGTGTGTGTGTGTGCGAAAATGCTCAATTGATAAATCATACATCGAAATGGTTGACGCCCACTGGGGAACAAGTGATAGCGCATTACGTATGCCAATTAAATGTCATTTGAGCATTTCACACGCAACAACAATACTCCAGATACGAGCATACGGGTATACTACGGGTATACTACGGGTATACTACGGGTATACTACGGGTATACTACGGGTATACTACGGGTATACTACGGGTATACTACGGGTATACTACGGGTATACTACGGGTATACTACGGGTATACTACGGGTATACGGGTATATGAGTCCATTGGACATGGACTTGGAGCACCGGGGAACGCCAGCTCAAGTGCCTGCTGAATCGCAGTGGGCGTTGTTAAATCAAAAACGCAATTAACTATGGCCTACAATCACAAATAAAAAATAAAAAACAAATAAAAAAGTAAAAAAAAACAAAGAAGAAGAAGAAGAAGAAGAAATAGCGTATTGAAATCAAGAGAAGTGCTTCGGGAGTAGAGTAATACCAACAATGGAGCACGGCCCGTGCACTTATCGATTATTTTATTAATTGTAATCTCATTTGTTTGTTTTACTGCCTTCACTCGGCCTGTTTAATTTCTACATTTCTGTTCACTGATTTACCATTTTGATACCCTTGTCGCGGGTATTTTAATTATGTTTTCACATTTGCAACGCACTGACCCCATCAAATATATGTATATATTCTTGATCAGCATCAGCACTAGATCCGCTTGTCTAGTCTTATGCGTCTGGTCTGGTCTACATGGGCATGTAACCGTTCTTTCCCTTTACATTTCAATTTACTGAGAATTGCGCTTATACATATATACACATATATATGTATATATAGATATACGTTCATGTTACATATCATTTTGTTTGCTCTAGTGTCAATATCATATTATATAGCGTTAATCAATTTTTCATTATAAACTGCCCACATTCGAATCAATGTCGTTGTTAAATGTGTTATTGTGCTGCCGTTGTCTGGCACCGTCTGCCAACTTTATCAATGCCAAATTTGAACAGCAACAGCAACAACAACAACAACTAAAATAATAACAACAACAACAACAACAACAACAACATGCATTTCACCGACAGAAATCGGCGCTGATTAAGTGTTGTAAGTGGCGTTCAATTCACATGACATTCAACGTACTCCTTGTTCTTGGGAATTGTTGACAAGTGCTTGGGGCTCTCTGTTTGAATTCAAGTGTTCATCAAATGTATTTTACTTCTTGTCGTTGTTGTTGTTATTGTTGTTGTTGTTATTGTTGTTGTTGTTGTTGTTGTCCATCCATTTAGCTTACCTTGTTCTCATTACCCAATTACAAGTTTTCGAAAAGTATTTGCTCACTTATGATGAAACCGCATTTTCAATGTGCCTACGCAAAAGCAAATGAATTCAAGGCAAGGCAACATATGAATTAGCATGACTTTTTAGCCTGACTTATTTTCAATATCCTTATCCATCAGAATTAAAAGCTATATGTAGAAATATCCTTGGAAAACGTACATCAGAATGAAGTAAAAACTATTTGAAAAAAGTGCCTTGCAGAGGGTTCTTTGAAGGAAACGTGTCCTGTCTTAGAATGTAAGCAATATATAATTACATATATTAAAACTGATTTATATATATACATATATATGTATATATCTAGGCGATATAGTCATGTCGGTCTAACTGTCTTCAGTTTTACAGCTATGTTGCTTTAACTTGGAATATATTCGCCATTTTGCTGCAGGCAGTTCTTATGTCGGATCCGGAACGGATTTTCCATATCATACAGCTGCTATAGGAACAATTGGTCGAAATATATATAAGCAAAATGTATGTATGTATGTAAGTTTTAGGATCCATATAGTATAGCAAATGTGAATTAAGGCTTTCCTAATATATATTCCTAATATTCATTTTAATTTTACTATATTGTTTCGGCTGGGAGAAACTAGTGAATTATGTGATATTAAGTGTGTACTCAGTTGAAATGTCGATTGTGGGTCAGATCTATCTACAGAATCGCCCACGTAGTTGGGGCGTAGCCTGCTTCCTCTTCCAGTTTCGATGACCACCTGCACCTGCCGCATCCATCCATCAACCGCTGGCCGCGTGCTGGTGTTGAAATTGATAAGACGAAGCGTTTGTTCTTGACATGACGTCCACGCATGCTGACCAATGTGTCAATATACATATGTATGTATGTATGTGCATGTGTGTGTGTGTGTGTGTGTGTATGTATATAGACGCGATTGCTGGCCAAGTTGTCCGGCAGTGTGAGACATATTGCTGATACGGCTCGGACACACATTCATAAGCGGAGGCAATCAGTTTGTACCTTCGAGGAGCTTATCTGAAAGCAAAGCGAGCAGCAATAATAACGAATTGGAAAAGAATAATAATAAAATACAGAAAGTTTATTATTGTGTTAACTCAAACAGTCGGGCTGCCGGGCAATATCAGTCTTGAGCAGTTATTACGTCTAATCTAGATCTCTGTGGTAAATTGTGGTGCTGAAATGTACCCAGCTAATGCCCCACATCCTGTGCGATAGCCAAATATTTATGCAAATCAATTGAATGGCCAGCGAAGGGGTCAAATTGGTATTGCGGAGATATTGCAAATATAAATATATATATATATATATATATATATGAGGAACATGAACTATTGCCGGTTATCACGGGTTATGAGAAAATTCCACAAAGAAATCTAAAAGTATTGTTCAATTAAATCTAATTTATTATACATTAAAAATATATATATAAGATCGAAAAATATTTGTTCAGTTGCAATTTATATAATAAACGTGATAATTGTGATAACATATATATATATATATATATATATATATATTTATATAGCCAACTTTGTATAATATTCAATCAGAGATAGTCCCCGCAGCAGACTCACTAATTACAACTTTTGAAATGCTGCCAACATTGAAGAGATTATAAATATCGGCCAATTTATATCATATAGTTATTATAGTAACAATCAAAGCAAAAGGAAAATTTGAATGTAAGCAGGTCCTGCAAGGTCCTCAAATCTCCTGAGAGCTTAAGCATGCAATTATATCTTATTTGTTTTTGAGTAGAGTACTTAAAGCTCATTTAAATGTGCTGAGTCGTATGTGGAGCTGCCCGTTGTTGATAAACCCAATAAAAATGAACAACTAAAGCAATCATAGGAATATACAATATTTATGGTACTTAAGTAATCGTCGAGTTTATGGCCTGTGTAAAAATGCTGCTCATGTCGTTGGGAAAATATATGACCAGGCACTCGATGTTTATTAATT
Source organism: Drosophila sordidapex (assembly GCA_035043295.1). Classification (NCBI taxonomy): domain Eukaryota; kingdom Metazoa; phylum Arthropoda; class Insecta; order Diptera; family Drosophilidae; genus Drosophila; species Drosophila sordidapex. The sequence goes on along the minus strand of JAWNNA010000155.1, from coordinate 5,621,434 downwards.
TTCGGTATGGTTATTGTTATGGTGTGCATACCCTTCCACTGGGTACATTAACTATGAAAAACAGAACGCAGAATCTAAGCGCTAATAGTTGAGTTGGACAAATTCAAGAAAAACAATTCCATTTTCAATTTTAATTTTGAATAAATTTTCATTGATTTTATTTCAAATTTTCATATTGAAAGCAAATTTTTGTTGGTTGTGTCTGAGTCCAATTTGATATTCACTTGCCACAAATATGTTCACTTGTGGCAAGCACATATAAATCATATGTTTAACACAATTAGAAATTGTGTTCAGTTATATAGCTATATATTTGGGATGATATATTTATTAATGAATTCACATTCCCATTCAACATGGGCAACAGTGTTGTGAGCTTCGATTATTTTTTGATAATTGCATATCTCAATTTTCAGATGTCAAATGGAATACTCAGAAGTTAATGCCGCACTAGCTCAAACTGATACATATTTACATGCATACACATACATACGTATTTATACATATGTGTATAGTATTCGGCTCTTGAGGGTTTCTTTCAGAGCCCATTGATGAGTAATTTAATTTGTCGTTTATTCGAAAAGCACTTGTTTATTTTATGAGATACTCCAAAATATATACTTGACTTCAAGTTGTTTATTTGCGCAAATTATGTGCACTCACCTATTGAGAGTAACGAGGGGCTACGTCATGCCGCTGATTGTCTCCACTGATGAGATTTGATTTTGTTGCAGACACATACTATATAAACTGAACATCGCACGGACATATATCAATTGACACCCAAATCATTAGCACCCACATCATTAGCTCTTGTTGGCCCATACAATAAAGTAGAATTGCTTGGTAACTGGGCAATTATATTAGTGCCATATTACATACATACATACATACATGCATGCATTACATACATATACATACATCGCATAGCCGCATTCTACAATATGCTGGCAACGAAGCTTGCTTATCCAAAGGCCAAAGTCCATTTCCAAAGTCCGAACGTACGCGAGTATTATGATATTATTATTGCTGGTGATACTACTCTACTATTCGTATAATCATTAATGGATTACGATCCCAATCGGTCGCTGCAGACCTGAACGGTAAACGGTAAACGGTAAACGGTAGCTAAAAGCCATAATAAAGGCGTATTTATGGTCTACTTAATGCTTTAACATTTGTACTAGCACCTGACCACTAGCTGATGGCATCTGAATTGAATAACGCTCACTCGATTCTGACCAGAATCGTCACAGAAAATGATGTAATAATGTATGTAACAATTACGTTATAAAATGTTACATTTGTTTTTCAAATACACACTTTTTAAAAGTCTACTCAACTTGTGCAAGTTTTGGTTAGATATTCGCTATAGCAATAATATTCGATCGATAAGACTCGTATCCTGAGCTGATCCTTAATAATGTTTAATATCGATAAGCCTATGGAGTTCGAGATGTCCTCCTTAATGCGTTATGCAGTGTCAAGTAAGTAATGCACTTGCCTGCCATAAACTAATCATTCATTATTTTTCAAAAATTCCAAAGATCGATCGTGGGTACATCTATTAAACACCCAAACTGAATATATGACCCCAATAAACTGGGGTTTCCCCACCTGCTAGGCAGTGTTATGTGCAAAAGTACCTTATTTTCTGGCCAATGCTTATTTGAAACAAGTACGTTATGGCCACCTGGGTGCCATAAAACCCGGATTTTTATATATATATGTATATAGTTTATGATTGAAATACCTCCGTCAAATAATTACTCTCTGAAATAATAATATTTTTTTTTTTAATATTTGTAATTTTATTATATTTCCAATATATGAATATTGAATACGCTTTTTGTTTTCAGTTTTTCAATTTTATTTGTTTGTTTATAATACAATTACATTTGTTGAATTTTGTGTGTGTGCTTGTGTGTGTGTGTGTGTGTGTCTGTGTGTGTGTGTTAACATGTATGAACTCATTACGCTCTATAAATTCAAAGAGTTTGTTTTTTTTTTTATTATTGATTAATGCACTATTAAAAAAAAAATTGATTATTAGGATTTTAATAATTATATTTTTTACAGATACGACTACGCATTTATGTATATTATATATATATACGTATATATATATTTTGTATAAAAAGTGTGATTCTGCCTAAAAATTGAACACTAAATTGTAACCTGTCAAAAATATTTACATCGTTAGTTTTTGTTATTATTATTTAAATATTAGCATTGTTAATATGGATTTCTTGAATTTATTTCATTATGTACAAGCCGAAATTAGAATTTTTATTTTTTTTTTGTTATATTTATATTAATATAGTATTAATATTTTATTTAGTTAAACGCTAACAAAAAAAAAAAAACATAAAAAACTTGGTTCTACGCCTACAAATTAATAAGTATTATTGACTTTTGTGCAAAAAAAAAAATATATATATCTTATGACTAAATAGCCCGCTGCTTTTGAGCTGCAGGAAAAAAAAGTTATTATTATTTATAGCAGTATTTATTACACGAATGATATTTGCTGCAGTTGGTTGCACATGCAACAACAATTTAAATTATTAATGCTGCAGCGCTTGGCGAAGAATTCTTCAAGTTGAGCACTTGGCTTGGCCATGCCACAAGCTCCCGTTTCGTTTAAGTTTTATGTTTTTGATTATATGAGGGGGATTTGAGGGGGGAACGGGGATGAGGAGAGAAGGGGCAGGAGCGTAGCGGAGCAGAGAAGGGAGATGTGTCTCAGTTGCTTGTTGTCTGTCGAACCATTGTTATCTATTATTGCACCAATTTTGTTTGTTTGTTCGAATCCCCAACCGAATTGTGCCACAGGCCGTGGCAGAGTCACATTATTGTCCAGTATTCGAGTTACCAGTCATTTGGCCACGCCCACCACCCAGTGCGGCCAACTCGAACCTAGGCAGCTAGCAATATTAGGACCACCAAGGGGCGCGCTGCGCATGCGGATGGGCATGGGCGTGGGCATGGACATGGAGGCCAGCAGCAGCGGCAGCCGCCGCATGTTGATAGGCAGCGGCTCCGTTGAGTGCCACCAGATGATGGGCGGCGGCGGCATTCTGCATGGCGGTGGCCGTGCTCACACAGTCCTGCGTCAGCTTGGGCCCATCACCCAGACACGGCTTGCCATTGCGCACCAGGACGGGCACGGCGACACGGCGGGGCGAGGGCAACGCCGACGGATGATGCGGATGGGTGGCATGGCCATGCAGCAGGCCGGAATGCTCATAGCCCTTCTCGTTCTGGGCACGCTTAGTCTTGTAGCGATGATTCTGGAACCAGATCTTCACCTGCGTCGGCGTCAGCCGTATCAGGCTGGCCAAATGCTCCCGCTCCGGTGCACTCAGATACCGCTGCTGCCGGAAGCGTCGCTCCAGCTCATACGTTTGCGCCTTGGTGAAGAGGACGCGACGCTTGCGCTTCTTGTTGGGCATGCCGTCGGCGTTGACGCCGCCGCCGCCGCTGCCGTCCGCATCGTCCACATCATCGATGTCCTCCTCGATGCCATCCTCGTTCAAGCTGTCATCGTGGGCGCTGCCGCTGCCAGCATCGTGCTTCAAACTATTATTATTGTTATTATTGCTGTTATTGTTGTTGTTGTTGTTGTTATTATTGTTGTTGTGCAACGCATGCGCCGCCGAGCTGCCGCCGGCTGTGGCGCCACCATGCAACGTGTGCAACGCATCACCAACAGAAAGCGCATCGCTATCCGCCGAGCGACTATAGCTCTTGTAATCGCCCGACAAAGCTGGCGACGTTTGGCAATTGGAGCCGATGTAGGTGTAGGACACCTCCGAAGTCACTGGCGAGGTGCTGTCCGGGCTGGCCGGCTGTTGAGTGCCTGCACGAGAGATCGGAAGTGAGCAAATGGTTAGCAAATGGAAGTCTAACATAAAAAACAACATAATTAAAAAGTATGAATGCTCCCATAGAAGCTGGACAAGTCCTCATCTATAACAAGTCGTACACTTGGCTTTTATCGCTATCGGTAATCGATTCTTATCGACATTTGGTAAACCTGAGCTGACTGTGTGCACTTCTATTTCTAAATTGCAGTGGATATAGATGCTCTGAAGCCAAGTCCTCACCTATAACAAATCGTTCACGTTCTCCGCAATCGATTCTTATCGATATTCAATCAAGTTGAGCTGCCCAGGCTATACGAGAACTTATATATGACGAATTTGAAGTCTCTAGAGTTCGGCTACCTCATGCAGACCAACACACCCTTATTGACTAAGCTGATCAAGATTATATACTTTTAGTCAGTTATTTGTGACTTACTCGATTCTATACTATATCCTCATTTGTAACTATAATTGATCTAATAATATTTGAAACTATATCGCAGCTTCGAACTTCGTTTAACTCGATCTTTGCTCATCACTCTTGTTGCTCAGTGTCGATCCAATTTGTTAACAATTTCCAAAAAAATTAATGCGCACGCACACACACAAAGAAACGCACACACATATAGACACCCCAAATCAGCATGAGCAGGCAGAAATTGGCAGCGTTGCTAAATGAGAAGTCAGTGGGTAAACACAGCACAACCGCCAACAACTCGCTCAATTGGATTATGCTGCAGCATAGCAAGCTGATCGGGGTGGCCAGATGCCACAGAGAGCTACCCTCAGACCATAACGCACAGCACCGCACCGCACCGCACCGAACCGCAACCCAACTAATAACGTCAATTAGAGGGCCAGGCCATTGACTAGGCTCGATTGATCGGCTGCTACCTGGCTGCCATGTCCTGCGGGGCAACCCTGCGGAGTTACACCTTTTGGGCAATTGCTCGGCTGCCTTCTGACCTTCGAAGTGTTGCCTTTTGCCGTGTGCTTGTCTGTGCGATCTTTTTTGCTTCTGTCATTGTTTGCTGCATAGAGCGAGCGAGTGTGTGAGAGTGAGAGCTATGCTAATGAAAATACATTAAGGTTGAAACTGGGCAATGACAAAACTGGGAGACAATGGGATGCAGCAGCACAAAAGCCAAACCTCAAACAGAGCTGCCTTCTAATGGCCGCCCTCCCCTGACTTCTGGCTGTTCCTCTGCCTGCATCCGGCTCCCTTGCAGACGTTTCTTCCACAATTTATTATTATTGTCTCTTCTTCTTTTGCAATCCAGCACACGCCCACTTTATGATATAGGGATACCGACCACCGTGATTTATCGCCACTGGGCGTTTATCCTACTCTTTTTTTTTGGGTGTGATCTCCGAATGTGATTGTGCTGGTAATTTCGCCGTTGTCGCTGTCGTTCTGCATTCAAGGAGCAAAGCCCGGCTTCAATGACCACCCAAGGCTAGGCTGTTCACATTCCGTGACAATTGACTAAACAAAACTTAGATCCAACACCCCAGACACTGCCAAGCCAGACCCGCGTAACCCCATCCCTAGTTCCAGTTCCCGTCCCAGTCCGAGTCCAGCGCTTTACTTTTAGGAACGTCCTCACCATGACAACTCAACAAATTAATAACTTAATATAATCAAAAAGACTCGACTTACAGCTGTGAAATTTCCCAAAAAAAAAGAAGAAAATAATAATAATATAAACGGCAAACAGGTAACAATTATAATTTGTAGCTGAGCACCATATCAACATAGAGACGAAACAAAAAAAAATGTAATAATAAAAGAAAGGAAAGGCCGTGCAAAAGCGAAAAAAGGACGAAACGGAAGTGCGTGCCATAAATTTCCAGGCTTATATGTGAAATGAATGACTGAAAAATGTTGTGTCCGCGACAACAATGAGGGGGGAGCAACGAAAGCGAAAAATACAAAAAACCAAACAACAAAAAATCGAAAATGAAAAAAAAAAAACAAAAAAAGAGAAATAACAAAATTAATCCTCAAGTGTGAAGCGCATACAAACTATTAGTCAAGATTATGCCAGGCCGCAGTTTCTAGGGTATGTGCTCGTGAGCCACATGCCCAAATGGGGTGGTTCAGCGCACGGCCACTTCGCGTTTCAAGCACCTGAATCGACACATATCGCTGCTAAACACACACACACACAGCACCAAAGCCAAACGGGGCGTGGCATGCCCACAGCTAAGGGTTTGCCCTCAACGAGCCCTCAACGCTTCGCAGTTGCAAGCAACTAAATACTGTGTTGCAGTGCCACTGAAGTCGCCCGTCGATATGCAAACACAGCTGCCTTTTGTGCGGCAATTATTGAACAATATTATTAGGTTCGCTCTTCAGTTTCCCTTTCCCTTCCCCCCCTGGCAGTACTCACTCTTCTTCCTCCTTCTGCCTGATTAACCTTTAGAGTAACTAAAATTAAACAATTTTAAACCCAGCTTTTAAACTAATGCTTCAACGATTACCATCTGCTTCCAGTTGAGATCGCATTTTGCAGGGCGGCACAAAATTCGAATATTGAATAATTGTCTTCTTCTTTCTTGAACTTTTTAGAATAGTATAAAAAAGAGTTTTGAATTGGAAAGAACTGCTTAAAGCTAGCTTATATTTTAAGAATCTGAAGATTAAATTATCAAAAAACTCAGTAAATAATCAACTAATCTTGCTCAACACCCAAAACAAGCTGACTTTGATTTCTTAAGTTTGAAGTATTGAGTAAGGGAACACTTACCATATAGCTCGTTCTCTTTGATCCACGCAGTGCGGCCGGAGTGGGAGAGCATTGTCTGGGCCATGTGATGGTAGGAGGACATCTCGTCGCCGAAGGTGCCCGCAAAGTTCTTTGGCAGATATTGGCCGGCGGCAACGGCAGCGGCTGCTGCTGCATTGTGACTGGCCAGCAGATGGGCAGCGGCCTGCGCTGAGGCAGCATGGGCATGGGTGCCCATGTGGGGCATGGGTGGCTGTGCGCCGCCAGCGCTCTGATGATGCGGCAGGGGAAGCGGCGCCACTGGCTGCTGATGATGCGGATGCTGATGGAGATGCGGATGGAGATGTTGCTGCTGCTGTTGCTGCTGGTGCTGATGTTGATGCTGCGGTTGGTGGTGCTGCTGCGGATGGAGGTGAGAGGCCTGAGCGTTATGCTCCGTGGTCTGATGATCACCTTGTGCCGCTGGCGTCACATGATCCACATCTGCGCTGCTGGGTGGCGGCAGCACTGAACTGGGTGTGGGCGACAGTGCGGTTGGTGTCGGATGACCATGTCCATTGCTGGACTCTGCCCCCAGCTCCACGCTGTGACTGTGCGTGTGATGCGCTGCTGCTGCTGCCGCCGCTGCACTCTTCAGTTCCGATCCGTCCAGGTTGAGGATGTCGGATATATGAAACCCGGAACGCTGCGAAGACGGCACCTTGGCATCGAAGAGGCTGCAAGTAAAGTAAGAAAATCAAAATTTTAATTGTCGATTCATTTTGCTGCCTCGCCAGCCGCACTTGCTGCATGCTACATTCCACATTCTACATCCTATATCCGACATCCGGTCGATAGTGTCATGAATGGAATGGCCGGAAAATATCACAATGGACAATGCACATTTGTCGGAACGTCCAACGTCATTACAAATATCTACCTGCATGCCAGTCTGTCTGTCTGTCTGTCTGTCTGTCTGAAACAGGTAACAAGCTGACACTGACTTTAAAAAGAAAATTGCACTGAGCGACATGTCGGGCCACGATTTTTCACACTTGCTTGGAATTAACTTTGATTAAGTGCAGACAAATCGCTGGATTATTGACACCTAGACCAAGATACAGACAAAGATAAAGAGCGAGAGAGAGAGAGAGAGAGATATATATAAAGACCCAGTTTCAGTTGCAGTTTGCATTCTTAGTCTTAGCTTGGCTAAGCTATGGCTAATACAAATTTGATTTGTCCACTAAAACCATCAACAATTAAACCTAAATCCGATTCGCTGAGAGCTGAAGACTACCTGGTTGGGTTGCGGAATCGGCTCCGTTTTGGCCAGGCTAACACTAACAGTCGGCCACATGTTGGCGCAAGTAAAAAGCGTTCTTGCTTCCGGTTTTTCCATGCTGAATTTTCCCAAATGTGCGCGCGAAATTCCCACGCGCTCAGGTCCACACCAGGACGCGGGGCATTCCCCGCATATCTGAGCGGAATTCCCTTTGCACTCGTCCAACCTTCGGCGCAGACAGTGTGTCGCCGTCTGTTGTTCTTGTTGCTGTGTTGCTGGTGCCGCGTCTCGTGTCTGCTGCACACATGTTGCCAGGTTGGGGTTTCCCATGCCACTCACCTATGGGAATTTCTAAGCCAAACAGGCCAAACTGATCACTTGAGCTGTGATCGCCAATGCACACAACACTACAGGGAGTGCAGGAGTACCTTGAGCACCTTTGAACCTGCACCAGCCCAGCCTAGATCTGTAGCTCATGTCGGGGGGAATTACGTGGTCAAAACTGCCACAAATTGTAGACACGATTTGGGCAATTTACTTGGTAGGCTCTGCTCGTGGCAAGTGCCAGTTGATTGTTATCTCGTTACTTGCTGCTGGATTAGACAGCAAAGTAAATTAGCTGAGCGGGGCCTAAAATAACATTCTCGGATCGGACAACTCAACCAAATATATGGGCAAGTTGGAGTGCCTCTTGAGATCTCTGTAATCTCAACATTTTCATTAGCAGGAGTAATTTATTGATTGGGCTTAAACCACTCAATTTCCTTTAATGCTTGGACTAAAATTTAGAAAATCATGCTAAAATCCAAATCGCTCTGAAAACCAGAATGTTTTTCTTGTTTCTCAAAAGATTTTCTAAATTTGGGATTCATAAATTATATAAATAAATTTGGGATTATAAATTATTATAAATATAGAAATTATTTGTAAAGTAGTCAGAGAATCAGGACTATAGATTCGTCTGAATATTTTTTATTATTTTAATCGACTGCGTCAAGTTTAAAGTTTTTAGCCACATTAGAATGATTTTTAAGGAACTTTTCCATAATTCCCTAATCATAAACACATAAATACAATATCAGATTTGAGCTTAATTGAGTTGAATTGGCTCCCAAAAGCTAAGCTCTTCCAAACTTAAATATTTTATAGCGGAAAAAACAAGTTAAGGATTTTCCGTTCTGGAAAAGCGTGGGAAAATCCTTAAAACTGCCACAGTCGGAGCCATAAAACAAGGTACAAAGGACGATTCGAGATCGATAGAGAGAGAAAAGAGTTGTAGACAAGAGGTCAAAAGAGTGAGAGAGAGAGAGAGAGGGAGGTAAAGAGAGAGAGAGAGAGAGAGAGAGAGAGAGATCTAATCCGGGTATGATAAGGCGGTCTGTGGTTGAGTGGGTGTTGTTGTAATTAGATCGCTTACCCGGGCAACGCGTTGCGCAGAGCCGCCGGATAAAATGCAGCCGGGAGCAGCGCATGGCTCCAAGGTGGCAGCAATATGGGTGACCAGGGCAGGAAGGGTGCTGCTGCAGCAGCTGCCACAGCCGCCGAAGTTGGCACCATTAAGCTGCTCATGCTGTGCAGTCCGGGAAAGCCACTGAATGCCGCCGCCCCTGTCGGGATGCGCAAATGCTCCGCGGCCGAAAAGTTGGCGCCATGGCTGGGTGTAGTTGTCGGCACCGTTGTGCTCGCCGTGCTGATGATCTTCGATGCACGCGGCTGCTCCAACGATGGCGTCGATGTGCGCAACGGCCGCTTGGGCGTTGTGGGTGTGCCCAAACTAACCGTTGCCGCACTCTGCGGCGAGGCGGGCAGGCTGCCGGCGCTGCCCAGGCCGCTGCTATTCCCGCTGCTGTTGCCAGCAGCACTGCTGTTGTTTGTCGTATCCCGATCCCGTTCCCGTTCTCGGTCCTGTTCCTGTTCATGATCCCTATCCCGTTCCCGATCCCGCTCTCGCGACGCACGCTCCTTGTGCTTGGCTGGCGTGCGCTCCAGTGCCGCCTGGCTGTGCGTGGTGGTGGTCATGTCCGTGGCCGTTGTGGGCGTTGTTGCTGGCACTGGTATTGGTATTGGTATTGTGATTACGTTACTGGTTGCCGCTACCGTTGCCGGTGACGGTGCCGATGCTGGCGTAGCGTTTTCGCCCGATTTGCGTCGCTGCTGCGCGGGCGGCGGCGTTGGCGACGGCGTACCTTTGCGTTTCTCCGCCACTTTGCGGCCGTTTAATTAATAAGTGTCACACGTGCAAAAAAAAAGAAACACAACACAACACAAGACAACAAATACACAAGCAGAGAACCGAATAATATTATTATTATTATATTAACCAAAGCAGCAACAACTGGTCATAAACACTGCTGGCTTAAAGTTAGGATTTGAATTTTTGATTTTGATTTTGATTTTGATTAAGTTAGTGATTCATATTCAGAGATTCGGATTGCTGAGACTGTGATTTTATCTGAATGTCGACTGGTGCTCGTCGGGTTGCGTTGTCAGCCGCACTCTAAACATTCCAAACTGAAGTGTCATCAACAACTAACGAGACATCAAGAACTCGACACGAGTCCAAGCAGCCAACGGCGCAAAAGTACCAAAAACTACTTTGCTCACACACACACGCATACACACACACATGCATGCATATATGTAAGTATTGTATATGGCGCATCCATCCACCATTGGGTATATAGTCTCACACACACACACACACACACACACACACACACATATGGAGAGTCTCTCTGGCTGTTGTTTAGTCGCGGCGCGCTCGTCGCATTTTCACTAAGTGGCTTCTCATGTCCTTTTCAACAAGGATACTACAATGACGACGGCGACGGCAGCAGCAGCAGCAGCAACTATGTGAGTGGCTCATTCAACCACCAGCAACAGCAGCAGCAGCAGCAGCAACAACAACCACCACCATTTGTTGTGCATCGCGGATCCTTGCGCTGAACAAGGCCAGCCTAGGTCTGTGTGTTAGCTTGCCATCTCGCTTGCACCCGCAACACACAGCGACTCAGCTCAGCTCGACGAGTGTCCACTTGAGCCGCCTCTCTATGCCCTCGCTCTGTCTGTGTGTGTGTGTGTGTGTGTGTGTGTGTGTAGAGACGAGAGCTGCCATTGTGCCGCTCGAGTATCGGGCCTGTGTGTAGTTAGAGGCGGTCAGCCAGCCAGCCAGCCAGTCAGACAAGCCGCTGCATCTCCGAGCAGTCAGTGCCACGTTTGTCTGCTCCTCTGGACCACTTTCATTCATGGACACGGCGCTCAACTGGACTGACTGACAACCTGGCTCGACTATTGCCCGGTCCTGCACTTGATGTTGTCAACAATTGCCGTTTCATTATATTGTATTTATCATTATCATCTCTCCAGCGAGCAAGCAGCTCTCGCTGCCCGTTGGGCTATTTATGTATGCGTTCGCTTGGGCCATCAAATGTCTTCAAGGTTGCGGGAATCCATTTATCCGGGACTCTTTGTATTACTGTGTATTACTCCGTGCAAAGTGTCTTCCTTTTTGGGGACTTATTAACTCTTGGATATCTTTAATAGTGCATTTATCACGTACGCAGGATTTCATTCATTCAATTTATGCAAACAATATATCGATTTCTCAATCAATATTTTATTATTTATTTTAAGCTGCATTTGTATTGGTATTTATTTATTTGTTTATTGCTAATGATTATTGTTTATTATTTGGTTTTATTTATGTTTCTTATATGTTATCCATTTTGGTCTATTTTGGTAGTTGCCATTCTAAGACAATTCGCTTTAGCTTGAAATCGAGAAACATATATTCCGAGTATATATGTATGTGCCACATATGGTCATAGCTTCTACAACCTTTGGTTGTTTGTCAGAGGGAGAAAGGAGATCATACAACAAAAGTATCACATATCACACCAAGTGCTATGGTTCAAAAATCTTCATATCAGTTAAAAGATAACTAAATCTATGTCTCTAATATTTCACATACATATATACACACTATAAGCATTGAAGTGGATAGAAAAAGAGTAATAATAATTTATATTTACATATTGTATTGTAAGATTCCAATTCAGTGCCTATACCCGATGCGATATTCGATAAGCCTAGAGTGATATATTACATTTACTACTCCAACATTCTCAGACAAACCATTTTCCAAGTAATACTTTCACTGCGTACCTTACAAACAATTAGATTAAGTGAATAAATGAATAATGTTAATCAGGCGAGTACTTTTGACTTAAGTTCACTTTTACTTAAGTAGCTGACAAGTATTTGTAGAAGTTGTCTATGAGCACATGTCCAGGAATGCAATTGAGGAACATGTGTTAAATATATACATATATTCGTAGAATTGAATAATGTAATTATTTTTTTAGTTAGCTACCTTTTTTTGTATTAAATTAAATATGTTACTCAATAATTTTCTTAAGAACACTTCTAACTATGGATCGTCAGAAGTTATAGCTTAATTAATAAAACTAGATTTGCGTGACTTGAAAAGTTTTTTTTTTCCATTAGAAAAATAATTTTACTTTCTTTGATTTTCTGTTGCAAATTGCCAGATTTAAAAAAAATAAGCACAAAATGTGAATAATTTGAATATTTCCCAAGACGTGTAAGTATCTTAAATTTTGTTCAAGTTGAGAATGAACTCGTTGAACTGGTTGTTTCTTGTTGTCGTGCGGACTTGCCAAGCACTTGAGGGCACATTTGATATTCTGCTTCATGAGTAAAGCCATGATTAGCTCAGATCCTGCAGAAAAACTTTCTATAAATGCATGTCTAGCTACACATGTGTATATAGTATACTGTATATAGCCCACATCTATGTACATATGTGTGAAGTTGGCTGTTGTATAATGTTACAGAACACACCCAATTCTGTAAGGGGCTATGTGAAACGGCAGGCATGGGGATAGGATAGGATAGGGTACGCTATAAGGAACATAATCAAAACGACCATTAGCTAACTTGAACAATGCCAAGAGGACCCGTGAGGGGGCGAAAAAGTTTTAGCAATTGAAAAAATAATATAGCAGACATGGCGTGCTAGGGCTCCCATTCTATATACATATATATAAGGTGGGTGTTCCTTTACATAACAAGCATACATATAAAATATATATATAAATATATATGTATAATATGTAATATATATGTGCCACATGAGAGGCCACTGGCACTCTATTGACGCTCATGGCTCGGATTACAAATGGAAATGGGGAAAACACGCACACTCCTCATCTAAAACACACACTCATAAGTACGCCTGGGGAAATTACGTGTAATGCCGTCGGCGTCGCTGTTGCTGCTGCTGCTGTAGTTGCTGCTGCTGCTGCTGCTGTGCATGGCACTGTAAAAGTGGGCGCGACGCTGCTTTGCCGCTGGCCAATCAAAGAGCGGCGCGAGTGAGATAGCTAGCCGTGCATGGCGCACTTGCGCGCTGCTCTTGGGAAATTTCCCAAAATGCCCTGCATAAGGATAACAGTGCAAGGGAAATTTGTTCAGCAGCAGCACGCCCATTTTGAGCGCTGCTCTTTCTAAATGCGAGTACATAGAAACCTATGTGCGTATGTAGAGTAAGATTTGTGTGTCTGTGTGTGTGTGTGTGTGTGTGATAGCCATTGTTATGCGCTTAATGATGATGTTGTATTTAACAATAGCAGCAACAACAACAACGAACAACGAACAACGAACAAACCAAAGTAAAAGGCTTTCAATTCGGGCAGCGAAGCCGCTGCGACGCGTCGTTGTTGGTGTTGTAGTTTTAGCTTCCGCAGGAAGTTTAAGTAGCCAGTCGACAGCAACAAGAAGAACAACGCGAATAACAGCAACATCAACGCCAACAATAACACTAACATCATGAATGAGTCTCCTACTTTGGCTCCTGTACATATCTTGTATCTTGTATTTGAATTTGTGTCTGTATTGTGGCATTCAAATCACAAACAAATTCAATTGAATTTCGCGCATAAAACTCGTTTGGTTTTCACTGCAGTTTCAGCTCTGTTCCGTTCACCTATCTATTTATTTATTTATATTTTCCCAACACTTCAAACTACTTTAACTGGTTGTTGTTTTGTTGTTGTTGTTGCTGTTGTTGCTGTTGTTACGCTTCTTGTTACTGTTATTGCTGATGTTTTGGTTGGCTCTTGCCTATTTGTGTTTTTATTTAGGGTTAAGTAGCTCAATTCAATAGCCTCATGTTTTCGTTGTCCCTTTTTTTATTTTGTTAGCCCAAGGATTTCTGATCTTTGATTTACATAAGTAGACCATAATTTTTCGAAAACGAGCACTCTTTATAGCAGTAAATTCGCCCATACTAAAAGAGGTGATGATTAACAAACTCAATACAAATCATGAAACTTATTTTATTTGTTCAATTATCAATTATTATTGGATTGATAGTAAACGGGAAAAACCGCTTTGCTCAAGAATTAAACTGTGGAACTGTACCAGAACTGCAGAATATCTTCAAAATGTTTTATTTGCTAATGCTTGAATTTTGTTGGCGAAAATATTGTCTAGCCAATTTTGCACATTTTCGATAATAAAATTGATCTTGTAATTTAATATAAACTAGATCAAAAAAGTACAAGAACATTACAAACTTAAGTAATTGAACAAATAGTCTGAAGGCTCAAGCTCAATTTTTTGCTTTTTATTTCCAATAGATTATTTGTAATCTTCTGGTAAGTTGTTGAATACTAAAATAAAGCACAGTGCGAGACAAGCATGAGTGTGAGGAAATTGCGTGTTCTTCTGCTAAGTACATACTTTGGTAATCTAGATCTAATTACCAATAACTTCTAGTACGCATTGACTTATACTTTAGTAGTGCCAATCATTTTGCCATGACACATGACAATTTCTTTGTTGCTGTTGCTCAATGCTTTAACTGAGTAATTAAAACAGAAAAAAATCATCATTTCTATTTGAATGAGCAAAGTATTGCAATCGCCATTCAAGTACGAATTTATGCATGTTTTTGGTGACTTCAATTAAATAATGTTTGCAGTTTGCAGCTGCCCCGCGTACAACTCGTTTCTCGATTGCCAACTCAAACTGAAGTGTGACAATGCGTAGCCCACTCAAACATGCCGTATTCTACAGATACAATTAACAACAATAACTCGACATGCTGACTGCTAATGTTGTTGCCGATGCAGCGGATCGGCAGCGTCATTGGCATCGCCATACAAATGCATTAGCAATAAAATATGTTGACTGTCAGAATGTTGGGCAGGCAAAAACCGCGTGACAGTTTTTCGGCATTTAGGGGCGGGCGGGCTAACAACCCCAATTAAACGCTTCGTTGGCATCAATATGCGGCGGCTGCTGCTGCTGCTGCTGCTGTTGCATTGAGCGTTCAGAATCAGCATCATTTGTATGTACATGTTAGCCTGCTAAATACATGTGGCTGGGGTCATGGCGTGCCTGTGACCGAAGAGTTGCTTTTTTTTTTTTGCAAAAGGTGTTTGCTTAGCTGCAGAGCATGCTAACAACGAGCTACTTTGCAGCCATGACAGCAGAGTGGCATGCTATACACACCTTTACACATACACACACACACTCACACACTCGCTGTGGCACTCAGTCTCGATGAGCGCAGCCATTCATTCAATGCTCGTTTATAACATAGCAGCAGCAGCAGCAGCAGCAGCAGCAGCAGCTCGTCTCATCCATTGTCATCCATTTTAATTTACCTTCCGGTTTTCCTTTCATTGCGTTCTGTCTCTCTCTTCTCTATTTTTCTCTCTCTTTTTTGTACCCTACCCTCCACTTCGGCTTTGACTCGGACTCAGCTCGTGTTGTCAATTGACGGCCATGACAATTTGGGTTCCACATTCGTTACGCGGAAGTGATTTACCCAAAAACTGACTTTGTTCCAAGGAGTTCCGTATGAACGGAAGTGCCTCATTCAGCGCTCACCTTTTTGCGCAATCTTCTGCCCAGTTCTCGGCCCATTTGATATTGATTGATCTCGGGTTTGTTTAACAAGCCCCGTTCCCTAACACGGTCAGTTGCTGGCGTGATCTTTGTCGCCATCGGTCCCTTTGTCGCCTTTCATTCATACTGTGCTATCTGTCGTTATTGCCAATTTGGGTTGGGCGTTACTTTTGCTACACTCATTCAACTACTCATTCTTAGGGCTCTTGCTCCAATTTTCATGCTCTAACTGAGCAAACACAGCTGCACGACTCAATGTTCCCTCAGCAACACTCACACTTCAAATAGATCTCCAACTATTAACTTTCTTGGAACTTAAACAAAATATTATACATATGTGGAATTATTTTTTCTATTCCATTTCGATCAATAAAATGTTCAATCTTAAGTAAAACAAATGATTTATGAAGCACTTGATTATGAAAGAGTGCCAATCAGGGTAGATATTTGCAATATATACCCGACTTGTTGCAGTAATAACAATTACATAATCTTTTAAGGATTCTCCGATTGAACTACGGTTTTTATTTCGCTTTTGTGCGAGATCGAAGCATTTGTACTCTTTCTTCTGATGAGGCAACTCTTCAGTTTTAATTAAATGTCCGTTTGGCAAATGACATTAATCAGCTTAGGAGACTTTCACACAATTGTCATTATTGTAAGTAAGAAAAAAAAGTTCCATTCGAAATGCAAAGCGATTTGATGCGTTCGGCTTCGGCTTACAAAATTTAGATAAATTACTTCCTACTTTCAGATTGCCCCTTCCGCACGGTGCGCGGTTAATGCCATTTCATGGGTTTTATTGAAAGGACATACGAATCGGAATCGGAATCGGAATCGTAGACGGAATCGGAATCTGTATTTGAATCTGACTCTAAATCGAGAAGCGGATGTTGTGTACTCCAAGCGAGAGCCTCACTTCGATTTCGAGTCAATGGATCGCTAAACGATTGAAGGCAGGCAGCGTCACACAAAGGGCGGGACAAGCTCATTGACTAATAAAAAAGAATACAAAAAAGAAAGAAGACAACAACAATAACAAGCTACACACTGTGTGCATTTGTGTGTGTGTGTGTGTGTGTGTGTGTGTATCTACAGCTGCAAGAGCCAGCTATGAGCATCTAATTGTGAGTGCCACAGCCATAAAATAAACCCGAACTTGACAAATGGGTTTGTGCCGTGTGTCCCACAGTGCCAGTGCCAGTTGGGTCAGTTTGTCAGTCTGTCCGTTTGTCAGTTTGTCATTCTGCCAGTTTGTCAGTCATGCATTTTGCTGGCCAACTTCCTCTGCGCACTTCCTACTTCCTTCACAGCTTGAAACATTCACCAAACACACATTTGCAATTTATTTCAAATGCCAAACAATTTCAATTGCAATATTTTCATGAATGGCACAGCGGCCTTTCACACGCACACACGCACACACGCACACACACACCTTGCCCATTTTTGTGGTGTTGTTTTTAGTTGTATCTTAGCTGTATCTGCGCATCCTTTGTGCGTTTAATTGCTGCGTTTTGTCTGTCTCTGATTTGGGAAACATTTGAGTACAACTCCAATTGTGGGGTAGGAAGAGTTGCTTTTTGAGGGGGGGCGTTTGCTCCCCAGTTGCATGTTGCAGTGCCCGTGACACTTCAGCCAATCACATGCTTCATTATAGGCCCATCAAATCGAAAATGAAAACCGGGTAGAGCTGGCGACCTCCGACCTGCGAAACGATATATGAGGCCTGAGTTGCCAGTAGATGCAAATTTCATTGTGTTATTTTCACATTCGCATGGCGCATGCGATGTTGTCGATTCTGGAAACTGGTTGGCTGACTGACTGGCTGGCTGGCTGACTGAGTGACGGGCTGACTGGCTGACTGACAAACGGGCATTAAATGTCACAAAGTCACGCGTCGCGTCGCGTCGTGTCGAGTCAACTCGAAAGCTTTGCAACATTTTGTTAAATGTATCAATTTCTGATTTGTCGCAAACTGTCGCCGTTTGAGACGAACTTACTGCCAACATTTCTTTGCGCTGACTCCCCACCAGCAACCCCCCAACCCCCACACTCCCACAATGACATGTGGCACAGACAACAGCAGAACGGTAACAACAATGACAGACAGCTCCGGCAAGTGGACGCTTTGACGAAAGAAACAAAAAAAAAGCAGAAAAAAACTGAAAAAGCACTGAAATAAAATGGTTCGCGGGTGACAGTTCAGGCAACAACAAAGAGTTGGCTAAAAGCAAGCGCGACCAGGGCTGTCGAGTGCATCCAACTGATATCAGTGTGTGTCTTTATTATTAAATCCAAATTGCGCGCTGTTTCACAACTCTTATCTTAAGCAAAATGATCAAAAAAAAAGTTTGTCTTAAGTGCATTCGTTTTGCACGCTTCCTTTTTTTGAACCCTCGACAACTCTGCTCCGCTTGCCAAAATAATCAAATATGCAGCAAAGAAGCGCGACTTAACGTTAATATTTGTTTCCAAAAGAAAAAATGAAAAGGAAAAAAAAGCAACTCAAATTATCCCGCGTAAGGGGCGTATTAAACGCATTGAAAACATGCAACATGCAACATGCCACACTTGCGTACCCTACAATCCGAAACGGGGTTGCCTGGTATTTTACCACATTTAATAGCAGAAATTGTGATCATAAGTCTATATATTAAATATGCTAAGCTGAAATATCTTTGCTCGTTGCTTAACGAGTTTTCAGCTTTTAGATCATTCATAACCAATACAAAAGTCATTTAATATATTGAATTTCTCCAAAATGCAATTGAAACATTTTTGAAAAAACCCCTCAAAGATGCTCCAATGCAATCCAGCAGAATATCCTAAGATCAAACCTATTGTTGCCCATGGTTATTTATTTGAAATGATTTGCGTTGATATTTAGAGCATTCAAAGTTCTTGGCAGCCTGTCAGGCAGCGTTTTAAATACGGGCTGACTATTCGTGTGTGCTTTGTTTACTTCCTGGCTCATCCGACGGCAACAACGGCGACATCAGCATGTGCACACATTCCCAGGCATTTGAAGCTTACGATTTTTTGAGTACGTTCAACTTGACTGGCTGCGTTTCCGAATTGCGTTTAGTAACGCTTCTCTTTGACTCTGTTTTTTTTCCTCTGTTTTTTCTTTTTTTGGGCATTTTTGTTTTATTAATAAAAATAGTATCATCAAATAAAATTATGTTTTCGAACTTCATATTTCAGGGCGCCAGACAAGTGCATAGCGTGTCCTGTTCTACTCCAGAACACAAGTGCGCAGAATGCCAAAGGGGCAAACAAAAAAAAAGGCTAACTGGTTTTATATTTATTTATTTTGTTTTTTGTTTTTTTGTATCGGATATACGTATGTAGGTTTGACTGAGCAGTGTGAGAAGTATTTGCATTAGGCAAACGCGATCTGCAAATTCACTAAAGTGTTTAAATCTGCCTGTGTTTTGCTTGTGCAAGCCACAAACTCAGTTTGTGGCTAAGCATGCAGTTAGCCCATATACAAATATACAAATTATTTCATGTTGCACAAAGCAACAGTTTCTCAAAAGATACTTTCTTAATTAAGATTACGTTTGGATTTAAGGCTGCACAATGGTGCACAAAATTGCGAAAGATGCTGCAGAGCAACCTGTGTCATGGGACAAAAAATGGAGTGAAGAAATCGAATATGGAAACATGCTAAGTGCAACCTGTGGCTGGGGAATATCCCAAACAACTACCGACCAGGTTCAGCTTAACCAAAAACATCAATGAAAGCGAACAACAACAACAACAACAACAACAAAAGGCGTAAAATAAAAATAGAATTGCTTTTATTTGGCAAACAGTATTATCCGAGATTAGCCGAGGGTTCGATGCAACGATTATGGGCAAACCCAATTAAAGTAAAATTTGTGAAACTCTCAACCAACTTGCACTCGCTTGTTGGCTGCGTGTGTGTGTGTGAGTGTGTGTGATTTTCCAGACGATTTCACTAAACATGTGTTTTGGTTTTCAAATTGCAGCCGTAAAAACCCTGCCACGTCGTGCCAAAAATGCAAAAGGTGACAAAGTGGAAATAATGCTCATTGTTAAGCGCAGCCCTCACTGCTGCTGAGACACCTTTTGCCACGGACTTATCACACATGCCCAACTAGCCAGCCAGCCAGCCAGTCTCTGCCAGTCTGTGGTTGCAGTCAGTCAGCTGGCCAGCGATCCTGGCCAGTCCCATTGAGCATGCCGATCGCTGCAATCGTCACAATGCCGTAACATTGGCTTAGCCCAGCGACGACAATCAGGGGCTTAAAACGGTCCGATATGCGATCTGTGTAGTTGAGTAGTAGTCGACACTGGGCAGCAGCACAATTTCATTATGCTGTGCCAATCCATAGTAATACGTGTGCCCCTCTCTCTCTCTCTCTCTCTCTCTCTCTCTGTCTCTCTCTCTTTCTTTTTCTTTCTTTCTTGTTTTCTTTACTGATTTAAAATCAAATTGTTTTTAATTGTCGCTACGATTTCTTGGAAATATTTTGACAGTTTTCACAGTCTTTAGCTAAACGCTTCACATATGATTTATGTATATATATATATATATATATATATATATTACTTAAGATAACTGTAATAAATGTAAGCAATCGCTTAATATTGTCACTCAGCCTAAAATTGCTTGACTGGAATTGCATTAGTTGATCGATTATTTTGATATACAAATGTTTATAAAATTCTTGCATAGGGGCATAAGGGGGTCTCAAATGTATTGCCGTCGGTAGTTTTTTTTGGGTGAGCACTTATTGACCCTCGAGTCGTAAGATGCAGCTAATATTTTTATTATTATTACTATTATCCGTCCATTACATGACGTTGTGAATAGGACTGGGAGTTGAAATGGCGCTGAGCCAATTTGTTTAGGTACTCACTCGTAGACGTGTTGCTTGTATTCATAATCCGGCTGCATGCAATAATCCTGTTGATATACATTATTTGTATAATAGCTGCAATCCTCAAAGTAACCGCAATTCGGATTATAATTGCTCATAATTAAAACTGTTCACTCAGTTGCTGTTTGCGTGTTTTGCAAGTTGGCCAAAGGACCGAGAAAGCCAAAACAACAATCAACCGAAATTATTAGGAAAAACAAAAAAAATAAACAAAAATAATATTTATATGTGGATGTATATGTTAAAATATATATAGGCTCTTTCCATATATATATATATGTATATAAATATATATAAATTCCTGGCACTTGACACTTGACACTTGACACTTGGCAATGGACGGGTGAGTTGTGGGCGGTGGTTGCTCAATTGCACATTGCAATTATTTGCACGATTCGTTGTTGCCGGATCGGTTTTTAATGCGCGATCGCTTTATAATTTGTGTACAAATATAATAGCTAATAACAAATAGCGAGCAACGAGGAATGAACAACAATTAATTGGTCACGATTTAGGCCCGTCGCGGCCCGTCACAACTTCTTTGATTTATTATTGTATTTAATTCGAATACTAATTCATTTATGGCAACTGCTTTTATTGCCAGTGCATGCAGTTTGGGATTATTATTTCGTTCTGATGGCTCTATCGGCTCCACTTAACGGTTAACGGTAGCGACGGTTATTCGCGGTGGGGCTCATTACAATTTCTAAGTGGTGCCGGAGTGTTATTGGTTGTATCGAGCGGTGCGCGCGCCTTTGACTGTCGTTTGCGATTTCAGTAAGCCATAAAAATGCCATCGGCGATCAAGCGACCGAGCGAGCGGCTGCGGTCCACATTTACGCACTCGCTGATATGGCGACAACGGTGACTAACTAGGCTAAAACAAGCCACCAAAATGCATAGGCGCATGCGCTCTCATTAGTCTCTCTCTCTCTCTCTCTGTCTCTCTCGCTCGCTCGTTCTGCCTAGCTGTGTATCTCACTCGTTCTCTTGCTCTCGCTCGTGATTACAACGATAAGCGATCGGCAATCAGCGATCAGCGATCAACGATCAGCGATCAGCATTCGGCGATCAGCATTGGGCGAGTAATTGAACGGATATGCAACGTTTTCGGCGATGCGTTTCGAGGCTCTGCGTCAAATGGATTCAACTGACACTGACAAACTGGGGGCCAGACACGTTGCCTGCGCCTCACTTGACGTTGATCCACAGACGAACCCAAATACACACACACACACACACACACACAGACACACACACACAGACAGAGCTTTGCAGAGAGCGCTGAAGTGGCGCAACGTTCGACACTTTAAATGCTACAACAATCACTTATTAAAGTCAAATAGGTATTAAACAAAAATGTAAAAAAAAAGAAAACTGAGTTAAACAAATATAAATAAGGTACACAAGAACATCGACGACCAGCGCATGTCGATAATGTATCACAGTGTGTGCGTGTGTGTGTGTGTGTGTGTGTGCGTGGTGCAGATATCGCTGAGTTGAATATATGAATACGAATTCGAATATACTCGTGCTTATGAATATGTGGACGCACTGTCACACATACAGATACAGCCACAGCCACAGACACAGACACAGACACAGGCAAAGATACCAGCAACGATTGCTGTTGATTCCAAATCATGGTTTTTGCTTATATTTGTTCTTGTACCCTTTTTACCCATTGGCTGGTCTTTATTTGTGGCTGCAGCCGCCGCTGCTCTGTCACAGTGACATGAAAGTGTCCATTTGTTAATTAATGTCTTAATATATAAATAAATGAAGTAATTTGTCTTTAGCTTATACGTTGATTGCCTTCATTTATTTCAAATATAGCAACTCATGTTTCACAGCAAATAAATAATATTATTAAATAATAATGTTATAAATAATAATTATTTAAGTAATACATTTATTTCAAGTAAGCAATATTAATTTTTTTTCTTATCATTTTAATTGCTGTTGGTGTCTGCTATTTTTTTGTTATTATACAAAAATACACTCAGAAAAAACGCACTGATTGTTTTCACAATCGCCACGGTTAATTCACCATATATATTCATTTAGAAGGTATACATATATCTACAACGGATATTGTTGCTTACACTTCTGCCACTAAAAAAATTCCTTTTAAATTTAAGTATAAGCCTGGAAACTTCTAAGAATCAGAACAATTCTACAGTTAATAGGGCGATTTTCTCAGTGTATATATAGTATCTTATATTTAATCTCTTTGAATACCACTGTAAGCGTAAAATCAATCCGTCAGTAGCCCTCCCCGTTGCCTGTACACGGTCAGATTTTCCCCAGCCGAATGCAATAAAAAAAAATAAATAAAATAATGCCAAACAATATTATTATGATGGCGATTATGTGGCGCATATGTTTATTGACAAACAAGAACCGGCAATGCCCGAGCCGTGCTACATACATATATAAATATATATGCTACTAAAACTGCCGGCCGTACCGGAGTGCAATTGCCACTGCTGAAGGGTTGCTGCTGCTGCTGCTGCTGCTGCTGCTCTACCACAGTGTCACACTTACAACAACTTTATTTGTACACGACTCGTCGCGATATCAGTTGTGATACGGCCGCTGTGATAGTGCCCCATACAAGCTGAAACAACCTACATATGGGCCCCGGCCTGGACTGGCACAGTAGGCACCTATGAGGTGCCCATGTGGTAGTCGCAGTTGTTTGCCTCTTCTTGTTGCTGTCATATCGGTGGGCATTAAAAGCATTCTGATATGTGTGTGCTGACGATCAGCAGTTGATTATGATTTAGCTCCACTGAACTCAACCACTAAGCTAGTTGTGGCTGCTCTCGACTGCAGTTCGGTGTGTGGTGCAGCTTATCGGGCCCTACCAACGGTAGCCCTGTTTTCATATATCATATTCAGTTAGCGCTGCAGCAATACAAACACAATCTCTGGTTGTTATCGCCGTCTGCACACTCACACACTCACACACACACACAAACAGATATATGTATGTACATACATACATATGTAGCATGTTCGGCCCCCAAAAGCAGGCAACTGCCCTACCAAAGAGTGCTCACTCTTGCCATCCCAGTCGCACTGCAACCAGCATTGAGTGTTGCGCTTATCTGATGCCAATTCAATACTTTGGCTACTTATCGCCAAACTGCCTATGGCTGGCCCATTCTTACGCTCTTGGCCAGCTTCTAGCCTTTTCTAATGGCCAATTCGCGACTCATGAATACAAATGAATGAATGACCCCTCCGCAACTCGAGTTGACCTCGGCTTGGATACATATGCCATATGCAAATATGAATATGTTGTAATATGCAAAAGTTGGTTGTTGGAGTTCGATTCGCTTTGGGCGGCTTATCAGCTCAGACTGCTCAGTGTTCAATAATTTTTGAAGTGCATTTCAAAGTTGTTCTGCCAGAACCACTATCTACTATCCGTATACCAGTATCTGTATCAGTTTCTGTTTCTGTTTCTGTTTCTGTTCCTTTTTGTGTTAGTACATTGTGTGCACATTCTGTAAGTGCATTATTTGTTAGTTGTCATGTAGACGACGGTGGCCACTTCGAACACGAAATGCACTTTGGAAAGTTTGTAGACCAACCAATCAACAAAAGCAAAAAAAAATTAAAAAAAAAAAAACAAATCGAGTTTGATTGACTAGCAGATTCCCTGCTAGTCCTGCCTTTTTAAGAACTGCAATGTCACACTGTCATTTCAGCTGAAGATATTCGAATGCAAATACATTTTTAAGTAGATCTGATATAATCGATTTTGACAGTGATTATCAAAGTATTATTAAAGTAAGAAAACATTTAGTTAATTAAACCTTTGAATGAATATAATCTGATGCAAGTTGGAGTACTCTCAAGTCGTGAGAGCCTGATAATCCAGCAAACAATCAAATATCTCAATAATAAATCATACAAAATATATCTGGCGATCTGACGCCGATGTCCAACTGTAAATAAACATCAATTTCATTCTTAGAAGTCGAAGAATCGATATCAATTGCCATGATTGTCGCCCATATTGATTTAGCGTCTGAAAATGTTATTTGATGCAAAATTTATAATTTCGCAATAATTGAAGGAAACAAGTGTATATCGACATTATCAAGAGTAGCCAGCTGCATCAGGTAAGAATACGATCGAATAAGTTCTCAGATATATCTTTGGCAATATCTGAAATCTTCGTGTCAATATCTAAAGAAAAACGGATTTAATAAAACCACATGCCAAACACAAATACACATCGATAATTATTACGTGTGTGTTGAGCAACGAAAAGCTCTCCATTATTATTGGCCGCACAGCATGCGAAAGCCAAAAAGTTCCCTGTATGTACATGTGAAAGCTCGAGCGAAAGCTTGCACAATGTGTGTATGGCTTGACCAGCATTGTTTGACATTGTGTGGGAAATCAGCATGCGATTTGATGGAGAACACCCTTTGAAAATGCATACAAATAAATCAATTAACACGCTGCACTTTCAACTCAGAGGCGTGATTTTTATCTGTGGCTATGCCGTGTTCCACATTGTTGCCACACATCGATCATTTGTGTGTTTACCTGTAGTAGGCGGGCCAAACAACTACCCAATGGTTGCTGCGCTAGACTCCGTTTGCCGCTTGACTCATATATCAAAATGTACGTCAATTTTCATGCTTTGGACACTTGATAGAGTGAAGTGCTTTACATTGATTTCACGTATACCCCGTTCACTCTCGAGTGATTTATTGTAAAGGCTTGTTCGTGCACTCAAAGCTGAAACTCATAATGAGCACACATCATAATAAACCTAAGCACTGCGTCATACAAATCAAATTATTAAGTGGACAGCACACATCCACCTCCATCTCCATCTCTATATATATATACATATATATCTCACTCATTCTCCTCTTCCTTCTAGTCCCTTCCGATAGTAGTTACGCCAATTTCAGTATTGGCTTGTGGTCAGCCCGGGCTGTGGCGGACACCTTTGAAGGACGCTCAAGTGCGTTCGAGGGCCACTTGAAACATTCCAAATGTCTGCCCAGCTACATTCCAAGTGTCCAAGTCCGCAAAGGCAAAGTCATCGCAAAGAGATAACCCGATACCAACTGATTATGGAAGCGGCAATTACAATTGAGAGAAGTTGATTACAAATAGCGCTAAATCACAAATATTGCATTGATTGATATATATATGTGTGTATATATATACATTTGGAAATGACTTGATAGCCAAATTTATGTATACATACATATATTGCTTAACTTTGTATATTTTCCGTTTGAGCTCCACTCTTCAAATGTTAATCTAATCTAAAATCAATTTATATAACTGATATCGTCATCATCATAGCTCAGCTGGCTCTCTACTATCTGATACACGATATAAACTAGAAACTATGTATTCTATGTACATATCTAAAAGTGAATCGCGAATCTTGTCGGCGAAATAAATAGATATGTAAGTTTAAATTTGGGTAATTGATATAAGAGCGATAAGTCTATCGCATAATCAAGAAAACGATTGCAAAATGATTTTGATTTATAGGACGCCTGCAGTGTTGCCGTCGGGCCAAACAAATAGTCGAGTGAGAAAAGCACAGGTCTCACCAAATAAAGCTGCCACGCTCATATTCAAAATTGAAAGTTCGCTTTTGTAGTGTTAATTATCGGAATTGAATATGATTTATGGCGGTGATATCAAAGTGTTTATTAAATGAATCAATTTAAGCTGTTGAGCAACAGTATGGAGTAAAGGGATACACAGAGTGATGCAAGTGGTGTGAACTGCAGCCAAGTGCCACATAGAACAAGGTAGAGACGAAGAGAGAGAGAGAGAGAGAGTTGGTGGGAGACAGCGTGATATTGAGAAATGATGAGATATGTATGAATTGTGAGAGTGGAGAGAGAGAGAGATT
This sequence comes from Drosophila sordidapex, assembly GCA_035043295.1. NCBI lineage: Eukaryota > Metazoa > Arthropoda > Insecta > Diptera > Drosophilidae > Drosophila > Drosophila sordidapex. The sequence continues at coordinate 5,594,810 of JAWNNA010000155.1, read as the reverse complement.
TGGGCAATGAGTAACGCATTTGAAATTTTGTTTTTCTGTTATTTTATTTTATTTATGCAAAATATTTCGAAAAGAACACAAAAATTGTAAATTAAATAATATGATTATACAATGAAAATTGTTTTGTTTGCCATTTAGTTTTTGTTCATTTTTTATTTGGTTTTGTTCGCTTACGTTTTATGTTTGGTTTTTGCATTTTGGTTTTTTTGTTTTGTTTTGTTTTTTTTTTTTGTGAAACATTTTACATTTGTTATGCATAAATTTGTCATGGCTTTTGTGTTTGCTTTCCCATTTGTTGCAATGTTTTCCATTCACTTGCTGCACTTGAAAAGGTTTTGCATTCATTATGTGTTGAAAAGTGCACTCTTCGAAATTCCAAATTCCAAACTCCAAATTCCAAATTCAAAATCGCAATTACATTTCTCAGCTGCATGGCTCAATGTTTACATTTTCCACTTTAATAATAATATATATAGCGTACAATTATTGTTGCAATTACAATTGTCTTGAGTACATTTAATATTTAAATTGTTTACGTTTTCATTTCGAACCTATGCAAAAATCATAGTTGACAAAAAGAATGAAACATTTGTTTCATGTTTGACTTTATGATGAGACTACGACAAAAACACATGCGACTTATTACACCTTTTTCTTATATTTGTGTGTTGTTCATTTTTTTTTTTCGTTTCGTTTTTTTTTTTTGTTTTTTTTTTTTTGATTTATTTTCTTTGCAATTTGTTAAAGTTTGCATTTAAATTTTGTGTAAAGTTTTCTTTTTATGATATTTATGTTTAATTTTATTTACGCAGGACGGGGTTTATTTCTTACACATTTGCATTTTTGCTTTCATTTTTCTCTTCTCTTAATCATTTTGCTTCACTAAGTGTAAATATCAATTTTTTTTTTCCATTTTTCCATTTTTTGTTTTTTTTTTTTACTTTATATATATATATATATGTATATATTTTGTCATTTTTATATAATAATGAATAAATTAAAAAATATTCAAGCTTTGACTAGATAGATTTTTTTTATTTACTTTTGTGTTTGTGTGTTTTGAAATATATATTTGTTGTTGTTTCAATATACTCTAATGCCATGTGTGTGTATGTGTATGTGCGCGTATCTGTGTGTGTGTGTGTAAGTGTGAGCTTGTGTGGGTGTGGGTGTGGGTGTGGGTGTACCAGTGCAGCATTCAGGTTTTTCGACTCCGTTCGACATTTGCTGTCGGTTGGCTCGATGCCTTCGCTTTTTGGGGGGATTGAATATGATATATCGTATATGATTACGTATAGCGACAAATAAATAAATAAAAGTAAATAAATACACAAAAAAAAAACAAAAAAAAAAAATTCTTGTTTAGTGATTATTTTGGTTTGCTTGGAGCCTAGGAAAGCTTTACTATATGCCTTAAAGCATTTGTTAAAGTTTGCGCAGTTAGTTTGAGAGGTTACGAAATACATATGTGTGTCACAGCAATATCTTTGGGGTGGTAGAGGCCTGAGAATGCAACTAAATCGAGACAGGAGAGAAGACAAATCCAATATACGAATATAGAATTGAATCTATTGAATCAACTTGAATATCAACATCAAATGCCAGTTTGTGTTTTATGCCCATTTAAATTTGTTGCCTTTCATCTGCTTTTCCCATTTTATGTTTTTTGTTTGTTTTCGCTATATATATATACGTATATATGTGTATATATATTTCGTATTCATTCACGTATATATAAGTACATATATATTTATTTATTCGTACAAGGTATACAAATAAATGTACAAATTTTGGTTTTTAGCAAAAAATGTACTACAAATTACATTTATATAAATTGGATCGGGTTGTGTCTGTATGAGTATATGTAATTGTGTGAATACGTTTGTATGAGTTTGTTTGTGTGTGTATGTGTGTGTGTGTGTGTGTGTGTCTTTCTATTAAATAACAGATCGCTTCGAATCAAGCATTTGGCATACACTTGTTCAATGTTTGCCAAGCAATTGAGCTGAAAAATTAAACTAGCCATTTCAATCGGTTTATCTGTATCCGTCTGTCTGACTGTCTGACTGTCTGTACCAGCGTCAATTGTTTTGATTCAGTCAGTCTGTCTATCTGTCTCTCTGTCTCTCTGTCCGTCTGTCGTATGCAGCTTTTCCCCATATTTACTTCAATTGTTTTGATGGCGTTTTGCAACTGACTTCAAGTACAAAGTGATGAACAACTTGGGCGAACCCTGAATGTGAATGTGAATGTGAGTGTAGAGTGAGTGTACTCATACGAGTATTTGCTTGTGTTGTTGACTGAGTAGTAGTTCATTGTGCAAATACTTGTCTAAATAATTTCAGTTCAATGATTTGTCTAATTTGACCAAATCATTTGATATGAACAAATACAATCAATTTTAAATTCTTGCTGCATACTCACAGGGCGTGTATGTGTGTGCATGTTTGTTTGTGTATGTGTCTGTGTGTGTGGTATATGTATGTGTGTGTTAGCTGGCTTATGACTGCGTTAAGTGTTGGAACGAACAGAAACCAGTTACAAAAATCTTGAGAAAATGTTCTAAAAGAGCTTTAGCAATTAGCATTGCATTGGTTTTGCTTTTGTTTTTTGCATTTGTTGCATTTGTTGCATTTGTTGCTTAGGTTGCTGTTTGCTAATTGTATTTAGTTGCCTTACTAGCCGAGTTTCATTACTTTTAATTATTTGCTTTCTTTTTGTTTTGGGTGTTGTGTATAGATACATAAATACATTTATGGACATTTTTGCGTTTGCGTTTTTTGCGTTATTCATTTTATATTTTGCTTATGCTTTTTCTTTAAATATATTGTATATATTGTATATATTGTATATATTATATATATATATATATATATATATATATAGATATTTATATACAGTGACTCACAGTTCAAATCGAGCATTGTCAAAGAAAAAAAGGAATTGCCTGCCATAAGCTAACCATTCATTATTTTTCAAAAATTCCAAAGACCGATGGTAGGTACATCTATTAACCACCAAAATTGATATATGGCCCCAATAGACTGGGGTTTCCCCACCTGCTAGGTAGGATTATGTAAAAAAGTACCCTATTTTTTGTTTACTGCGTTTTTCGAACAGTCTTAAAAAAGTAATATATTTTCCGTATAAAAGCTTAAATAAGGATGTTAATACTTAGTATAATATCCTTTAGCCTTAACCACTTCCCTTAACCTATTATTCATGGAAGATAACAGCTTCCTGGTAGCTTCTGGGCTGATTCTGCTCCACTCATCCCGCAGAGCAGTTTTGAGGTCTTCTTTGCTGGATATTCTGTGCTTCCGGATGTTATTTTCCAGCAGAGCCCACAAATTCTCAATAACATTTAAATCTGGAGACTGGGCCGGCGGAATTATCATGTGGGGGCAGTTCCTGATGAGCCAGGACTGTACTATCTTGGCCTTATGCTTGGGATCGTTGTCCTGGTTGAACCGGAAAGTACGTCGGATTCCTACCTTCTCGGCACTTTGGACTAAATTTTCCTTTAGTATTTTGAGGTACACATTCTTGTCCATTGTTGTTTCAAAAATCACAAAATTCCCGAATCCGGCTGACGAGATACATACCCATGAAATGTCACTTCCTCCACCATGCTTGACTGTTGCCTTTACGTGTTTGGGATTCAGGTCAGTATTGGACTGTCGCCACACATAATTCCGTCCGTCCGAGTCAAAAATTGTGAATTTGGACTCATTTGCAAATATGACTGTGTTCCAGAACTCCAAATCCTTGTCCAAGTGGTTTTTGACGAACGTCATCCAAGTCCCTTTATTTTTCGCGTTTATAAAGGGCTATATTCGTGGTACTCGGGCATTAAAGTCATGTTTGCGCAGAAACTTGCACACAGTTTCCTCACAGCACTTTTTCCCCATTTCATCCTGCACCTGTTGAGCCACTTTTGGAGCCGATAGCTTGGGGTTTCCCCTTATTTTCCTGCTGATCCTTCGCTCCTCCTCTTCGCTGAAAATCTTGTTTGGTGCCATTCTGCCCTTGCCCTCAATCCGATTTGCGTCGACGAAGCGCCGAATGATGTTATACACAGTTGAGTTGCTCAGACTGACCATTTCAGCTATTTGGCGATGTGAATATCCGTTTTGGAAGTGTTCCAGGATGAGTTTTCGTAGTTCAATGGTAGTCTGTTTGTCCATAGTCCTTTTTGGCTTATTGCACCCGAGATGCAGGATAAAACTAAACTGACTACGAAGGATTGGTCTATTTATACCAAAAATACTCAACTTTAGGTTAAAAATCCGTGTTTTATGGCACCCAGGTGTCCACAATGCACCTGCTCCAAATGAGAAATACGCCGGGAAGTATGCTACATTTTTATAATCCTACCTAGCAGGTGGGGAAACCCCAGTCTATTGGGGCCATATATAAATTTTGGTGGTTAATAGATGCACCTACCATCGGTCTTTGGAATTTTTGAAAAATAATGAATGGTTAGCTTATGGCAGGCAATTACTTTTTTTCTTTGACAATGCTCGATTTGAACTGTGAGTCACCGTATATGTATATATATATATATGTATACATAATTTGTTTGGTTTTGCGTTTCCTTGCCATATATAGCTGCATATATTGTTAAATGCATATATATATATATATATTCACACATATGCATATAGAATCATGTATACATATACATATATATATATATATATATATATACATTTATACATTCATGTTTATATAGAGATTAGTACGCGTAGGTAGCTCTTAGGTTCACATGTGTCTGTGTCGCTCTTTTCTGTCAGTGTGTGTTGGTGTGTGGTGTGTGTAGGTGTGCTTAACTGTTTGCTTACGTATTTGCTTACGTTTTTTGCTTAATGCATTTAAATTTTTAGCAACTACTGCGTGCAGCGCATTTTGTTTTTTATTTTATTTGCCTTGCTCAATAATTGTATAGTTTTCTTGAGCGCTGCAAAGTATGCAACGCTTTTAATGCATGTGTGTGGGCTTGTGTGTGTGTGTGTGGTTGTTTGTCGGTGTGCGCTGTGAGTGCGTGTTCACAATTTATTGACTAGGAATATATATATATATATATATAAATATATTTATATGTATAAATATGTATATATATATATATATATATATTTGTTTACTTTATTTGCTGCTGCCCAAATGTTGCATAATATTTTGAATGCTGCATGTTGCGCTGTATGTTTGTGGGTGTTTTGCCATTTGCATTAATTTTAATAGAGTTGTCATTACATTTAAATTGTTTGCTTTCAATTTTCAGCTGCTTTTTAGCTTCTTAATACTTTTCTAAACAAGAACAACGCAGTACGAAATGAACCAATTCTGTTGACTTTTAGTTTCTCTTAAATTTCATTTTTAGCAAAAATTTGTTTCTCACTTATTGTATGTGCTTGTGTGGGTGTGTGTATATGTATTATGAATGTGTGTGTGTGTGTGTGTGTGTTAAAAATGAAGGGCATTCCCCATTTTTGCTTTGGTTTAGAGATGTCTTGCACGGTTTCTTGATACTTTTACATTTGATTGAAGCATTTTTCATTTTTCATTTTTCATTTTTCTTACGTTCAGAGTGTGAGAAAAAGGGAGAACTAGAGAGAGATGTTTGTTTTTGTTAATGTTTTATTGCATTTTGTTAAACATTTAAATACTTAAATTTAATTGCTTGCTTTATATTCTTGCCATTTTCTTGTTTTTTTTTTTGGTTTCTTTGTTTAATTTAATATATAGATGCATTACATTTCACGTACGTTGCGGAACTGCGCTCCTTTTGACGAAAAAAAATCTTTTTGTTTTTAGTTTTGTTTATGTTAATTTCATTTACTTTTCTCATTTGTTTAATTATTATTATTCATTATTTTTGTTATTGATGTGCCATGCTTTTTGCTGATTGTTGTTGCCTTTGCTTAGGTGCATGCATTTGTTGTTGTTCTTGTTTTCATGTTCTTATTATGCTCGTGTTGCTCTTAGTTATTTACTCTTTCACTTCGAAATATTTGTAGGTAGGATTCTCGTACCCATTTATTTGCATATTGGGAACAATTTTCTCCTCTTGTACGATGGGTTGATGTGTGGTCATATTCTGTTGGGTGTGAGAAAGACAAAAATCCATTATTAAACATGTAACTTCAACAAAATGTTGCAACAAAGAGAGAGAGAGAGAGATAGAAATACAATTCTTTACACAGTCTACTACTACTACTCGCTTCTAGCACATTATTTATATTTAAATCAATTGGGATTACTTCAATGCGTTGTCAAACAATTAGTGATATTATTTTAATGCAACCTGAACGAAACCATGCTTCATCTTCATGCAACTTCTCACTTTGTGTGCGACAAAAATGATACATAAAATGTTTTTTTTTTTTGTGATTTGGAGTTGTACCTGATCCACTTCAATGAAGCCCTGCGCGTGCGGCGAGCGCGATGTTCGCCACTTGGCAACGGCCACGCCCACAAAAACGGCTGCCATTAGGGCGATGCCAGCGAACGAGAGAGTGAAGTAAACGTTGCGTCCCTCCTTGGCCGCGTGCGCATGCGCAAATTCGCGACGCAGCGAGAAGCTCTGTAATGAGAACGAGAGAAAGAGAAAGAGGATCGATTTTAGACTTTAGATGCAACACGAGAGGGGGGTGGATGCCACAGCTCAAATACCGATTCGCGGTGGCCCAGGTCATGGGTCATGAAGTGCTGCACCTGCGGTTCAGCCTCCTGATGGGCAACTGCGGCGGCCACATCCTCCACCGCACGCTGCACAGCATCATCATCTACCGTTGGCAGCACGGTCTGCACTTTGGTGCTGAGAGACAGAGAGACAGAGAGAGAGAGAGAGAGAGAGATTTGTAAGTTATGCAGCCAAGTTGAGATAATCGTGCAACTAACCTGACCGTGGCATCGGCATACTCGGCATCAATCAGCTCCTTCTCGCTCTTTGTTGTATCGAGTCGGAGATTGGGCACAGTAACCAGTTCACCATTGCCATTGCCATTGCCACCCTTTGGATCCTTGCTCTTGTCGAGCAACTGTTGCTGCTGCTGCTGGGCCTGCTGCTGTTGGGATAGCTGCTGCTGCTGTTGGGCCTGCTGCTGTTGCTCGGCCGCCTGCGACTTGAGCATGTCATCGACCTTCTTGGCCTCCATGCGCAGCTTCTCCTCGCGCAGTTTCTCGCGCTCAGCGGCACGTTGCTCCTTGCGCTGCTTCTCGGCGAGACGGAGACGCTCCTTTTCGGCGACCTTGCGCTCAATCTCAATGCGATACTTGTCCAGGATGCCGGCCTCTGCCTCCTCGCTCATGCCCAGCGATGAGCCGGGTATGTCATCCTTGCTGCGCAACGCCAAAATGTAATCGTTCATCAGCTGTGCAATCTTGGCGGACAATTCCGGATAGCGCTTGAGCATGGTCATCGATTGGTTAACGGCACGATCAATATCAATTAGGCGCTCCAGCGTGCGTGGTCGCTCTGATGCCGCTGCCTCGAGACCGCCCGGTCCGCCCGAATTCAGCAGATGGCGATAGTGGGCCAGGGCATGAGCCCGATCCTTGTGCAGTGCACGCAGCAGCTTCTGCAGACACTTCTCCACATGATGTGCCTGCAATTGACCGCATTCAGTATCAATGATGCCACTTGAACTTAAGGGGAGCTGCACACATTAAGCTGTGTTTGTGACTAGACTCAACACACATCAGAATAAGCCCCTTTCCCAACCAGATGTTCACTTGGAGAGATTGGTAAGATTCTACAGAGGATTACATTTAATTTGAACTGCATTGCACTTGAACTTTAGCAATTTAATTTAATTTGATATAATTTGTATGTATATACGTATATATATATCCGACTTTTCATTTGCTTTCAACTTAACCTAAAGTTGAGCCAAGAACTCAACTCTTATGACGAGTCTCATCTTTTCAACTTAACATTCACAAGTCATCCATTCATAATCGGAAACATGGAAACAGGCATTTAGGAATAACGGAGACCTGTGGCTATAAACAGTCGATCAGCTTTATATATATACGTGACTTTACTAATATATAGACAAAAGTGATATTTAGTTAAGAATTTGGGGCGTGGACGTGGCAAATGATTGGGTCAGTCAATTGGTCGCTTGATGAAATTGGTCGCTTTGTCAATTGGTCAATTGGTCAACTGGTCAACTGGTCGCTTGGTCAATTGGTCAGTTGGCCAGTGGGTTGCCTGGTCAGATGCGGTTACTCACATTCGGTGGCTGCTCCGTTAGGGCCTGGGTGTAGCAGGTCATGGCCTCACGCTTGCGCTGATTGATGTGGGCGAGGACGCGCTGCTGGTGCATGGCCGCCAGTTGGTGCTTCTCGGCGTTGCCTTCTTCCTCGAGTGCCTGAACAGAAGTCTAAAATTACATTCCCATTTAAAGAAGTATTGCACACCAAGAGAGAAAGATTATCAGCATGAAGTTGGATTTTGATACTTTGGTTTGTTTGATCTATCGATAGTAAGATCGATTTCGAATTCGATTGCAATTGAGTTTCTTTTTTTCTTTTTTCTTTTCTTGATTATAAAGTACAGTTACGTTTGGCTAAATTTGTGAAATTTCATGGCTATAACTTGCAGTTGTCGTTAGTTAAGTAAAGTGTCTGTGTGTATTTATATAGAGCAGTATATGTGTAATGGATTGGGAGCGTCATGTACAAGGGATCGGGAACGGTATTGTAGCTCATTTAATAATTGCGACATACATTTCACAGTGCTGTGATCGATTTCGTGAATTTCCAATTAATAGAATGAGAAATATATGTTCGATAATGTTCGATTCTGCGAATGGGTTTCAATTAAGATAAATGTCAGTTGTGTTATCTACATCGATGACTAAATCCGTTAAGATCAGCGAGCTGCGACTGAGTTGGAGTTTAGTTCTGAAGATGAGGCATGAGCATTAATACATGTGTATATGTACAATATATAATTGTGTATTATATAAGCTATTCATTCCTTGATATTAATATATGTTTTTTTTTTGGTTTTCTTATGCAGTAAGGTAAACATCATTTTTGATTGTTCAACATTAAAGCGGAGCTCTGTGTGTTGTTATTGTGTGTTAGTTAGAGTGAGAGGGCAAATGTCATTCATGAGTTAGTTGGGTTTGGTTTTGGTATTGGTATTGGTTTGGTTAACGTTAGTTGATTGTTGGACAGAAATGAAAATGCGTCGAAAACTAAAGTGAAATACGATCGAGTACATTATAAAGCCAATCAGTTGAACTACGAAAGCACTTTGAACTATGTATAATAACTGAATTTCATTGTAATTTCTGTTTGTTTGCTGTACTTGGTAAATGAGTGACTCATAAATCATTATGCTTGTTATTGTTATTGTTTAATATTATTATTATTATTATTATTATTATAATTATTATGATTACAATCTGATGCCTCTTTCGCTCCCATTTGCCATACATGGATACACAAAGAGAAAAAATCACAGCTACGTCTACACATACAGAGACAGACACAAATACATATACACACACATATATATATACATATATATATGTGTGTGTACATATATATACTACAATCGTCAAGTAGAGAGCTACAGGTGCATTGATAATGTGCTTTGAACTTAGGCAAATGAAAAGACGAGACTAATTATAATGAGAATGATATCGAAATTGATAGGAATATAAGTGGAAATATAGATGGAAATATATAAATGAAAATAATTGTAATTTTCACTAAGTACGGTTTAAATACATAAGCTACTTAAGTGGGTGGGGGGAGTTGGGCCAAGGCATTGGTCTTGCACGTTGCTCGTTGCTCAACTGCTCCCCCACCCCTTGTCAAAATTCAGACGCAGACAGACGCACACGCACACACACACACCTAAGTAGGTACATATGTGTAAGTAGTTCAGTATATAATAATATTATAGTGAGTTGGTGCGTAAGATAGAGATAGAGATAGAGATAGAGATAGTGATAGAGAGAGAGAGAGATAGCCAGAAATAAGACAGACAATACAACTTTGAGAGGGGTTTGGATTGATTTTGGTTTCTTTCGGATGGGTGTGGATTGGGGGGGCATGTGGAGGACAAACCTGGAAGCGTGCTGTCATGCGCTGCTTGAAACTCTGAGCTGCCTTTGGATCGGCTAGTCGCATATCCTGGTACTTCTCCTCTAGATCGGACCAGTCCTTCATCACCCGTGTGACCTTCTCGCGATGCGATTCCTCAAGGCGCTGTTGGGCTTCCTTTGTTTAGAATACGTTTTGTTTTTTGTTTGATAAATAAACCTGCGCCCTCAACGTAAACACTTACTTTCTGACTTACTTTGTAGCTCTGGTGCTCGTAGTGCGGATCGAAATGCGTGAAGTACGGATCCGAGGTGGGTTGTGCCGTCGATGGTGGTGCGCCCACAGCCACGCCCGCATTTGCTGCGGCAGTGGCAGCAGCAGCAGCTGCAGCCGCAGCAGCAGCAGCTGCCGATAATTGTGGGGTGCCAGTGGAGACTTCTGGCTTGAATGCAATCGGCTTGCTGCCCACCTGCTCGGTTAGGCTGGCGGGCGATGAGAACATGGAAATGACGGGCGACTTGATTGACGTTGGTGGCTTGGCACCGCTGGAGCTGCCATTGGGATCCCAGGCATCGGTAATGCCGGCCACATCGCTGTCCGAGCCGGCGCCATCCTCCTCGTAGTTGTCGCTGTCCTCACCACTCTCGTACTCGGCATTGATGTCGTCCAAGGCGCTACTGTTGGCATCGCTGGCAGCGGCACCAGTGGCGCCCACTGCGGCTGCCTCATCGGCTACCATTTCGTCCTCCTCATCATCGGCCATCAGGTCATCCTCATCGTCGAGCTCATCGTCATTGGAATCCTTCGAGTAGTTGGAATCATTGCTGTCATCATCGTCATTCACGCTCAGCTCCTCGTTGGCGCTGTTCAGCTGAGCCGGTGGCATCACCGGAATATCGGTCTTCTTCACACGTATCTCATCGGCTGCAAGTGGCAAGAAAGTCCAAAGTGGCAATAATAAAAATAGTTTCAGTTTAAATTTGGATTTCGATGCTGAATGAATCGGTGAGCTGAATCTATATTGAGGGAATGTGCAAAGGCCTCATTAAATACCAAAATAAACAGATATTAAATCAATAATATAAATACCATTTTAATTGGTTTCTTTTTACGCAAAATCAACAAATACTAATTTAATTGTTTATTTGGTTTTAAAAACGATATGCACTTAAAAAAAGAACTCTGCAGTTGTGGAATATGTAAATAATATTGGGAATTAATTGAACTGAATTATAGGATTAGTATTGGACAAATACCACAACTGAATTCGAATACAAATTGTCACTGAGTAAATAGACACAGAGACAGAGACAGAGAGAGAGAGAGAGAGAGAGAGAGAGGAGGGAGGTGGTAGAGGGAAGCAAATACTCACTCTTGAAGTGCTTGGGGCAGCAAACGAATTCGACGCCAGAGAAGAGTGAGATGCCGCAGGGCAGCAGCATGGCAAAGCTGCGCATTTGCATGCCACGCTCCTGGCAAGCGGCGGCACCGGTCTGATTCCATCTGACGAACGGCCAGCAGCGGGACGCATTGTGTATGTGGTCGAAGAGGCAGCCCTCGGGCACCAGCAGCGCGTCCGATTGGAATGGTCCTTCTGAAGCCAAACGAGTTTGCCGATTGTCAGTTTTGTGTGCAGCATTAGTAGTAGCAAGCAGATGGTTCGCATTACAGTCACAGTTCAAACAAACAAACAAACAAACAAACAAACAAAACAAACAAACAAACACACAAAAATAAAGCCCAATTCAGTTTGTCGCTTACCCAGGCAACGGAATGGCTTGATCCAGCGATGGGCACCCTTGCACTTGGCCGCATTCAGAGCACCCTGACGACACCATCCGCCAATCTTCTGATAGTGCGATGATTCCACAATGTTCGTTATATCTCGGTTTGGGTAGGCCTGCAACAATAAGAGTAGACAATCAGTTAGTAAGGATAGTATTGATAGCATATAATTATTTCTTCTTAAAATACGCAATCGGATTAAGTAACAGATGGCTCCTAATGGGAATAGCTGACATGGAAGAGAGAGAGCCCAAAATATTAAAGAATGCAAATGCAAATCAAATGTAATCTGAGAGAATCTGTAGAACTTAAGCGTTTTCCCACACATTTTCTCTGAGGCGTTGTTTTCTACCAAGTGCTTGTTCTTCCATGTCTGAATTGGGGTTTGTGCTATTTTTCGGGGCAAATGAAACAACAGCAACAGCAACAAAATAATCATCATCGACAACATTGAGTTGCTTCAAGTGGCAGCTGCTTGTTGTGTGGCAAGCTTGTGTGTGTGTGTGTGCGTGAGGGCATGCAAATTGAGTGCAAGCAAAAAGCCTTGGCTTCGATTTTGACACCTGACTGAAGCTTACACACAACCACACACTCACACACACACACACACACACACACATACATACTGAATTGGAGCAATCGTCAAACACACACAAGTGCCTGTAAGGGGGGCACATAAAAGTTTTGAAATACGTTCGCTGCACCATTCTTGAAGTTGACTGCCACAAAGCGCACCACTTGGCGTATACGTAATGTGCACACTTAGCACCCAAAGATCCATTGAAAGCAGTTTGACGTTTTACACTTGAGCAAGCCAAGCCGTAAATGTTCTGATTAGTATGTCATCGTTCTTTTTTTTTTTTCTCTCTATAACCATCTGCGCGCATCAGTTTCTTTATCCATATCCGTATCCACATCCGCATCCGCAAGCGACTCCACATCCGTAATCGTTTAGTGTTAGCTCGTCCATAAATATTCATGGTGCGTGTGTGTGTGTGTCCTATGTGTGTGTGTGTGTGTCTATTAAACAGCATCTATTGGATTTGCAGAGGGTAAAGGGCTTAATCATTAGATATTTATAAATTCCAGTTTCATTGCCTGGCGAAGCATCATTTGATGCGCTCGTTCTTTTCGTCCAGCGAGCAGTAAAACTTTAATTGGCCGCCCGGTTTGATTGACTGGCTAAATGACTGACCAACTGAATGGCCTAATAAAATATCGCACACAGCCAACACGTGCCACACTCACACACACACACACACACATAAGGATGAGCACTTAAGTATGTGTGCACTACATTTGTTTCAAACAATTATGTGCCGAGTGCCACACACACACACAAACACACATATATATATATATATATATATATGTATACGCCAACGAGTCATGAAAATGAGGCCTTTTTAAATGTTGTTTGAGTGTTTCGTTGCAAATAGCACACAAGCACCAATGCATACACACAGACACAGACACACACACACATACACAGAAAATGAGTGCAAACGGCACGTAGGATAAACCATACGGCCAGACAGTAAGTTGCCCCTCACCCCTCCCATCCTTGCAACACGTCCAGCGTTGGGCTCGTCGTCCGTTCTGTGTGTGTGTATGTGTGAGATGTATTGCCGTATAGCTGTTGGCAACCGGGCTAAATAAAACATTAAAAGCACAAAATAATGATGCTGATGCATGTCAAGTCAAACTGAAAACCGAAACCCCAAAGGCACCCACTGCTAAATAGAACCAGACTCGGCAAGGCCTCACGCACAGCCCATGATACACACACACACAAATATATACAACATATATATATATATATAGTATATATATATATAAGTCATAAGTGTGTGTGTGTGTGAACATAGCACATAATCACTCACACAATGGCACAGTGACAACCACTTAAATTTGCTGTATACATTTTGAATGCTATGCTCAAAAAATATCAATTTGATATTTGTAAAGAATTATTTATTTGCTCTGCTCAAACTTTGATGTCTTCGTCTTCTTTTTACATTTGAAACAAATAGCAGCTTAGTTTTTAATTTGATTTACTATTTTCAGTTCTATGCATTTGATCTCTGTGCTAAAAGAAAATCAAAATAGTTTGAATAATGCTATTACTGTCAATAATTGCCAACACTTGCCTTAAGCCATTTTGCTCAACTGCCCAGTTGGAGTATTATAAATGTATTAGATGCAAATCAATATAAGTCTACATATGCAGCTCAATTAGTAAGCCATGCTGTGCACAGCAACGGGACATCAGGTAAAGTTTGACATCATTGTTCAAATAACGGCAGCGAATTAAATGAAATAATGGCGCAATCAGGATAATCAACTCAAAGAGCTCAACTGCTTAATTGGTGGCCCCACTGTGCGCTGCGTGCGACTTGATATACGATAAAGATTGAGAGATAGACAGACAGACAGGGAGACGGAGTGAGGGGGATAAGCAGAGAGTGAGAGAGAGAGCGAGAGAGAGAGAGAGAGAGAGAGAGTACCCCTTTCCATTTTCTGGCCACTTAGTTGCCATTTCAAGGAATATGTAAAAAACGCACATCATCAGCAGCAACAGCAGCAGCAGCAGACGACGTCAAACGCAGAGGCAGACGCTGCCTGATCGGCAGTTGCTGTTGTTGTTGTAGCTGTTGTTGTTGCTGTTGTTGTTGCTGTTGTTGTTGCTGTTGTTGTTGCTGTTGTTGTTGCTGTTGTTGTTGCCTGTGAGTGACTGTAAGTCCGCCATTTGTTTGGTCGCTGGAGTATATAAACGTGCCTACCGCACGCACACACACATACACATAGTATGAGCACACTTACAAAACACACACACACACACACAAACACTTTCACACGCAAGCGTGCGAGAGAGAAAGCTTAAAAGGTAGCGAGTCGGAGAGCGAGAGAGAGGGAGAGAGAGAACGCGTGCAACTGAGATAGAAAGATATGGGCACACTGGCTGGGCTCTTGGGTCTTGTCCTGAACACAGCAAGCCAACGCTGCCAACGCAACGCAACGAGTCCGACCCCAACCGACCCGATCCATCCCGACCCAGCGGCAACCCCCCATGCGACTCATCTCGCCTCGGCCTATGCTGTTGGCTCGGTGCGGCTTGGCCTGACTAAAATGTGTTCGTTCTACTTGGCTTAATCAAAACATATTCAACCAAGCGTGAGGCTGTTTAAAAGCTTCGCTCGAGAGAGCTTGCCACAAATACACATGCACCGCAACTTATTGTAACAGAATTTGATTCCTTTGTTTAAGCGCTGGCACACACACACACACACACACACACACACACACACAGACGCAAGCAAGCACACATGCTTGTGTGGCTAAAATGAAAAGTAAATTTAATTGTATAAAATTAGCAGAGAAAAAAAAGCAACAAAAAACAAATAACACAAGCGCGGCTCCCATGAGTTTGTGGCTGTGTGTGTGTGTGTGGCTGTGTATGTGTGTGCGCTAATGACAGACAAACAATTAAACTTGACATTTTCGCTATTGTAACACACACACACACACACAGAAGTGCGCAGAGGACGCAAGTATTTTCTATTGTTAACTGTACATGCGCTTATCCTTGAGGAATGCAATTAGACAAGCTTCAATGCAAGAATAACAATAAACAAAACATTAACAACAAGATGCCATCTCACATATTGAGCGCAAAACGGTTGCCTCTGTTGTCAACCTTATCAGCAACAACAACAACAACAACAACAACAACAACAACAAGAACAACAGCGTTGAAGGCCGCTTTTTGTTGATGGCATTATTTAATGGGCAGCATCGTTAAAAGTGCGGCAAGTTAAGCCCCTACCCAAACGAGTATGTTTGGCACATGCGCATATTGATACTATATACAAGCTATCTATATCTTTTCATAATATCGTATTTACCAAATCCATTAAATCCAATGTTAAAATAAGTCTGCTTCGCATTAATCATCCAATTCATTCTGACAATCATTTAATGGACTTTTTTCCATTTGCTCCGCATATCAATCAATAGTGTCAATAATAATAATAATAAATAATGCAAGTGCAACAAATCTGATTGAACACAAGTGCAACTTAAGACTCCTGTTAAGAATAAGCTGCCTTAAAGTTGCCTTTTGCTTGCGCTTCGTGCTGGCATTTTGCTGGACGTTGGCGTTGGCGTTGGCTTTTATCAAGTGCGACACACATTCGATTTGTTGTCAGAAATGATTGCAGCGTGGAAGGCGCTATTTGGCCACGCCTGCATTTCAGCCAGCAGCTGACAGCTGCAGTTACGTGCTACGTGGGGCGCTGATTCCGAATACAATCGGGGCACGCCCCATGTGCTTGGCAATGCCAGCTAAATGCAACCAATCGACTTGTGTTTGCGTTCGTTCAGTGCGTGTGTGGGCGGGTGTGTGCGGATGTGTGGGTGTGTGTGTGAATTGCTGCAGCCGTGCACGTTATTGAAAATGATTTTTTAATGCGGCATTGACGCGAGGCCGCACCACCCATGCCCTTACCTTCCCAGCTGTTTGTTGTGCGCACATATATTGTGCGTGCTATGCCAAATAACTTTGTGGAAACTTTCTATTAGCATTTTCCTTTTTCATTTTTTTCATTTCCATTTTTATTTATTTTCTTTTTTGTATGTGTGTGTGTGTGTGTGTGCCCGCTTTTTTTTTAGAACTCGCGAACTTGGCTTAAAGTACGCTGGGGTGTTTGTGCCCCAACCCCCAGCGGCATTTGTTTGCACACTCCGCTGAGCTTGTTGTAATTTAAGTTTTACCGCTAAAGCCACTCCCAATCCCTATGCCCCATGCCCCATGCCACATGCCAGCCACACAGCACGGATTGGCGCAAGTTGAACAGGCATAGCATAAATATTTTTAGTTAAGTCAACGCTAACGTTAGTTAGTTCCAGTTACAGTTGTGGTTACGGCTACGGCTACTCTTGCCAACAGTAAGTCCACCCACAAAAGCCCTGTGGCCACCTAGTGACCGCTGCATCCCCATCCATCCATCCCACTGCGCATCGTGCCACAGACAGAGGCGGAGACGGCGGCGGCGGCAGAGGCAGAGGCACTCGGCCTTTGCGCGTGTTTGGGCCTCAACGCGTTTGGCATTGAAATTGTAAAAATAATTTCTCCTATGCTCTCACACGTCTCATTTAGACACACACATAAGCACACTCACACACACCCACACACACATGGAAAACAATACGGGTGTAAAGGTTATATATGCTGTGTTGTTTGTGCCATGTGTTGTGGCTTGGCTGGGACTGGCGTGGCTCAAACTTTTGTGTCACAAAGTCATTTCTGTCAAATGGGCCAAGCAAACACATTATAAGTTGGCCAACCATGCCCACTCCAAATGTGGCTTTTCTTTTTTTTTTTGGTATCTGCGAGTGAGCCTTGTTTAAAGCTCAATTAAACATACGCAGTTGGTCAGGCACCGCATTCAGTGTCACCTTTTATCTGTGCGTATAAATATGTACACAAAATACGTCATGTGGCATGCCACCAACAAAAAATGAAAAGAAAAAAGTGAAAGGACTGTTTGAATTTCCAGGCATGAAAATGTGGCATTTCGAAGGGGAGATAAACAAACAAGTAGCAGTCAAAGCTAACTGGCAATCTGGCTGCCATTATCCCGATACTATTGAGCGCAGATAACCGAGTTAGTACCCATATAACAGAAGTATCTATATCTGATCGGCAGTTAGTAGACTTTAAGTTCGTAGACAAATTAATGTTTCATAACCATTCAAATTACAAAAACAAAAAGAAGCAATGGAAAAATGAGGCAGGCATAGTCAGATACATATATAACTATCTGTGGCATGAACAAACATAAATTAAGCAGTCATAGTCAGATACATACATACATAACTGTATAAAATATATAAAATATTCCAAAATTGGAATTTCCCCAACAGATTTGACCAATGTTTGTTGCCATCTTCCGTTTAACTTGTGCTGCATATATTTTTGCTATAATCCGCTGTGATTTTAGCTGGCTCTAATCAAGTAAAGTGTTAATATGGCAGTTGCAACTGTTTGCAACTGTTTTGGCCAGCTACAAAATGCAGATACCAAGCCATAAAAACACAGTGTGTGCATGCTGCCTCTGCACACCATACACACATGTGTGTGTGCGTGCGTGTATTGCCTGCAATACATCACCTCTAATGGGTATTGTGTGTTAGCCAGCATTTAGACCTAAATGCCCCGTTGGCAGCGCCACCAAACAATTGAATTAAGACTCGGCTGCTGCACAATTGTACAGCCCTCGTCAGAGAGCAGCAGTACTGCCCCTACTTTATCGAGCTGTGGGAGTGCCCATAATGTTTTACACTTTGCTATTCAGCAACCAATTCAGGACGCTTCTTGCTAGTTGAGGCTGTTTGTATCTGTCTCTCCATCAACCTACTTAACTATCTAAACCGACTAATGCTCTGCTATCGGACAACTAAATTTAGCTTTTAGTATACACACACACACACACATGTGTCTATCTCTGTGTGTGTGTGTGTGTGTGTGTGCTTTGAATGGCTCGTTGGCTGCTGAGTAATCACTTTTTGCCTGTTCACTGAATTTCAATGAGCAGGCAGCATTTAATTATAAACATTTCATAAATATTGATAGACAAACTGCAAGAAATTGATATACATGTATGTTGCCTGTGTCCTTTTGCAGCGAGTGAAGCAGGAGCTGGTCAGGTGCAGCCCAACAAATAGTTGGTAGCTTGAGTCAAGTGTTAAGTACAAGTGGCATGAGCCAATATCAATATCAATACCAATATCAATATCAATGCATTTTACAAGCATTCACCTGTCTGTATGATATACATATATACATATATATAGTACATATATATATACATATATATTTGATATTCTGAATGATGGTGCTGAGTCTGCTTTTATTGATTAACACTCGATTTGCTTCGAATGCAGGCATAATTAGCGTATCAAACGCAAGAGCACTCAACCATTCAATTAGCCAAACACTAAGTCATTAAGCAATTATAAATTGTTTATTCAGACAAATCCAGGTTGGCAGCTATTGAGTTTGTTGTATTTATTGTGTTTAACTCAATTAACAGCCAATAATGTAATTGAGTTGACAGCTTAAAGTTGCAATCGATATCCTTTTTGGGCATATTTATTGCAGCACATCGAATTGATTACTTTTCAATATTACGTATACGTTGCCAACTATAATCTGGTTGATGGCCAAGTTGGAATATGTCCAAAAATGGATATGCGGACAACTTTTGGCAGTCTTCATATAAATTAACTCAGGAGCCGTTAACATCTTTAGCCCAATTGTATTTGCGTCGTTTGACTGATATCCTGCCTGCACTTATACAATTTGGGGCAATTATGCAGCACGATCTGCTTGGCCTTGAAGCTTGGCCTGAAGCCGAATCAACGAGAACGAGAACGAGAACGAGAGTTAAGCTTATTGTTGCCATGACACTATTCAGTTAAGCATTTAATGGATCCGATTTTGTACTGAGGTCAGCTTGGCAATGAGCATTAACAGGCATATCGTAAATTTGATTTCAGCTCGCCGAGACTTTGTTGTGTATGAAGCCAAAAATCCAAAGAATATACAAAATGATACGAATCAACAATTTAGTTGACTGTGTGTGTGTGTGTGTGTGTATGTATGCCATTAAAAGGACTTAATTGCATTCTGAAACATAAATCGCATCTAAATTCAATTAGCTGCATTAGACTGGCTCTGCTGTAAGAGTGAATTAAGGCGGTCAAATGCGCAGGATGGCCAAAACGAGTCAGTTAGCTAAACAATCAGTCGCCAAGGAAATGGAAAATGGAGAATGGAGAATGGAGAATGAAGGCGGCGCCTCCGCCTCACATTTGTAAGTTCATTTGCCACAAAATCTCATTAACTGAGTAGCATTGAGGCGAGGGTCACGCGACCGCAGTCATGTCGTTAATTAGGAAGCAACTGTAACTGAATACTGTGTGCCACACCAGCCGCAGCTCGTTGGAATGTGTTTTGCGTATCAGTGTTCTTTATCTATGCGTCATTAGCAGGCGAACTACCAATATCTGCAAAGTTGCAGGGGCTGAGTAAGTCATCTCTCACACCAGCACAATAGTTCATATTTCCTAATTAAATCGCGAGTGAAATCAATATAGATCAATGCAAAAGGTCCACGAGCAAAGTCAGTAAGCGAAATTGTTGCAAAACAAAGAGAGTTGATTTAATTTTCATTTGAATTGATCCTATTTAATTAAATCAGAAGCGAAATCAACGATGAGAGTGTTTTTATTCAAAGGATTAAGTCCACTTAAATGTCACCCACACATTTTCACATATCACATTTATCACATGAATGTTAATTTTAATGCGAATATCATATTTATGGCTTAATCACTTTGAGCAATCGAGTACGTTAGCCGTAAAAAGTCAAATGAAGTTAATTGAATATAAAAAACGTATGCAAGAAACTGAATCGGGCAATGTAATGAAATTTGCATTAAGAAAATGTGCAATGAATTGCATTTAACACGTTTGAATAAATTAAATGCGCCCAGGGAAATGGCCAATGTTCGCAATTATTCAATGCAAATTAATACAAATATTTGATCAATGCATGTGGCATGTGGCAACCAGAAACGGACAGCAGCGTACATTTGTACAAATTGTATACAAAATGGCCAAAAATCAATGCTTGTTCCATGCAAATAAGTACAACAGCAGCAGCAGCAGCCCCTCGCATATGTAATTTAACTCATTACTAAAACCGAGGAACACAAACTACACCAACAATGAGAGCAAGCATTTTTTTTTTTTGGCAGCCAGCAGCAGCTAAGCAACCGCCAAGTTCAGCCCTGCTCAGTGTCCTGTGGCATGTATTGACACATCCTCCCACCACGCAGCGCAAAAGCAGATGAAAATTAATTAATTTCGGCAAACAAAGCGAAATAAATACCAAAATAAAACATGAAAAGAAAAAAAATAAACATTTAAAAATGCACATACATGTATGCATGTATTTGGTGCATGCAACAGCAACAACTGCAAAGGCTAACATGTTTTATGCTTTTAATTAATTTCATTTTGCGTAAGTCATTAAGATTTTTGAACGACTGTTAAATATGTGCATAAAATAAACCAACTGTGCAGCACACTTTTGTGCGGCTTGATTTATTTTGGCCAAGACAAATACGGCAAATGGAATGGAGTTAAGCGTGTGGCAACTGAATGCGCCATGATGGACTCCAGCTTGTGTGTGGGCGAGAATTAAGTGAGCGTAACTTTTGCTCCGTATGTGCGCACAAAAATGGCCAAATTAAAAAGCGAGCAAATGTTTAAGAAACACTGCACACACCTAACACGCAACCACACACACACACTTAACACACACACCGCATGCAATTTACTTGCCACATCGTCGTCGTCGCAACATCAATTTAGCTTTTTGCACTCAGCTTGACATTAATGGGGACCGTTGCACGGCTATGATACATCCTTCCCATATACCCTGCATTCCATTCCAATTGCAGCTCAAAATCAAAACATGTTTTCAAATGCAACAGCTAACATTGGCCAGCACACGCTGACTGCATCGCTTCATCTGTGCATAGATTGATTAAGTGCATTCTCTCATCGCAAACTTCATCAATTTGAAAGGCTCTGCTGAAAAATACATGAAGTGAATTAGTAGAAGTACATCGGTGCGAATGTGAGTTGCACAAAAGCACAATGCATATCTGTGATTCCTCTGCGAAGGCTAACCAGCCATAAGTCTCTGCTAGTACTTTCAAAAAACAAAAAAAAAGCTGAAAAAATGATATCCAGCTGGTCCGGGTTGCATTTTTTCATTAAGGGCATTTTCCCGTCGAGCACTCTCGACTATCTCATGCTTGGTTAAATTTTGTTTTGCACTATTTTTTTCTTTCTTTTTTTTTTTTTTTTGGACATTCGTTAGCGGTACATTTCAAGGCTATTGAGGCTATAGCCAGAGTGCCAAATCCAAACATAATGAAGAGACTGAAAATTGCGTGTGTACGTGAAACATCAAAAGCGGCAGCAAAACCAACATGCCAATGGGGGAGCAGCAACACGGAGCTGCTCCGCTCTGGTTTACGGCTTATGGTTTGGCTCTGGCGGCTTGTCCTCGATTTTGCTGCTGCTGCTGCTGTTGCTGTTGTTGATATGCGTATTTTTCAGCTACTTCAGTAATCTGCACAGTAGTCAAAAACATCGATTTCAGTTGCTGCAGCTTCAGTTGAGCACACACAAAACACGAATTTGTTTTTTTTTTGTATTTATTTAGTTTGTTTGCGCTCATTCAAAGCACATGATGAATACTTGGTACAGTTGCTATAAAAACTAACTCTCTAAAAATACAAAAAGTGTGTGTTGATGCCACAGAAAATATTGAGTGTGTTCCTTTCAGCACACTTAAGCTCTTGTGGAGCACAATATTAAATATTGTATCTTACTTGATTAGTCAGCAATTGTAAATGTCACTCTTGCAAGCGACCAATATACAGAAATGCCAACTGTCCGCCTATATGTACATATATGTGGCACGTATATTTGAAAACTGTTGTTGCCATTAATAAATCAGTTTAGAAGAGAAACTTTTATTTTGTTGGCATTGCTGGGGCAACAGCCCCACAACAAGTTTGATATCATTATTATTTTTACGAGTCTTCTGCATTTTATTACAATTTGTTGTGGCCGTTGGCAGCAGAGTCAGGGCGATGTCATCAGAAACATGCCCACATAAATTAAGCGTAATAAATAAATTAACATAATTATAAAATATGTGGCAAGCATTGGGAAGAAGGAGAGCACGCTCCAAATATACAAAAATAATCGTATACAACGTAAATTGCAGCATGGCTGAAAAGCTTTTTAGGCAAAAATAAAATGCAAATGTAGAGCCAATAAAATATTTGCCACACAGCCCACAATATGCCATGTATATTTGTGTGGCTGTGTGAGTGTGTGGCTGAGTGGCTGTGTGTGCGTTGAATTTGATTTATGTTGTGGTAAAATGACAGCAACAGCAGCAGGTCGCTACAAATTTGCGTGTCGAAATCAAATGCGACAGTTTTGACAGGCCGCAAGGCTCATTAGTAGCATACAAAGCCAAGCCGTGTATGGCTTAAACCAGCTTGTCCTTTAGACCTTAAAATGGAATTTTTACTCAGGGCCTTGGCATTGATCATTTTATGAGTTTCATAATGCAATATCAAACAACAAAGAGAAGACAACCAACAAAAAACAAAGTTTGCAAAGGATTTGTTTGGAATCTAAATAAAATTGTCAGTCACAGGTCAAAATCCCTGGAGTAATGCAAATGCAATTGAAATTGAAATAGTTGCTGAGACTGCTGCTGCTGCTGCTGCTGTTGCTGCTGCAGTCTGCTGCTTGATTTCATTTGCTGTCACATTTCACTTAACACTGGCTCTGCCAGAACAAAAGCAGAACTATATAAGACACAAAAGAGAAGATAAATGTGCACAAGAGCTTTGTGGACTGCTCGATGGGATGCAGTTGCTCCTTTAATGGTCTGGACTGTTCTTGAAGCCTGCTCCATGATGCACACACACACACACACACACAGGCACGCACATACATACAATATCTCTACATTAGTAGTGAGCCAAAGGAATTTAATTAAAAAGCCAAAGGCTGTCGTCATTGGCAACGGCGTGCCAATTTATGATGGCGTCGCTTCCGCGCACACACAACGTATGCCGTATGTGCGTGTGTGTGTGTGTGTGTCCGTGTCCATACAGCTGCCATATGTTATGCATGTGTGGGTACGGGTGGAGCAGCAGTGAATGCAAAAAGCAAAAAGCGAAAATTAATGGAAAATTAATTAAGTGTAGTTTAATGTTGTCTCAATGTAAACGCTTTCAGCGCAGCGCAAATTAAATTGTTGATGCCACACACACTCAACTAAAGCATTTACTTCACAGCATCCTCCCCAATCACCGCATCCCCCATCCCCCCACCATTCACGAAACGTTGTTGGTTGGTGCTTTTGATTTATTGCCTTTCATGTTGCTGCATGCATTTTGAGTGGAAACGTGGCACGTGGAATGCTGCGAAAGATGTTTGCATCTCTGCTACTGCTGCTGCTGCTGATGCTGCTGATACTGATTCTGCTGCTGCTGGTGCTTGCGGTTAGCCACTTGGCGTCAGCCTAGCCATAAAATTCCATTTCGCAATGGGGGCCCCCATGTGGCGTGTGCGAAATCTCTGTGCACTTTTCATATGCAAAGTAAATGCAATGGCGAATGCAAATAGCAATTTTCATGCGGCTTCAATGTAATCAGCAACACAATTTAAACACACCCCTATCAACACACACCAACACAATAATATATACCACACACCCCACACACACACACACACACACACACACACAAGCATATCAATTTGAAAGGAAATCCCCTCCTTACATACCTTCTTGCAGTAATCAAGCAAATCCATTTTATCACGCAAACATGTGGCGCCCGTTGTCTTCTTGCTAAGATCCGTCACCCAGCGACCCTCCTCGGATAGATATTGCGGCTGATAGATTTGTCCGGCTTCGCAGAGCACGGCTATCTGTGGCTCCCAGCGCGGCGAGGCACCCTGTAAATAAACGCAAATGCACAAATAGATAACTTGATTTGATGGCTACATCTATACGTATACAGTTTATACTATATACCATCTAAGAAATAAATGGAGTGGGTAAATATCAATATAGCTTATACTATATATAGTATATGGGGAATATGTGGAGTGGGTATGTGTATTCAAATCAAATTGATTCATATTCAGATGCAGCAGGCCACAGAATGCAATAAGCAAACATTCATGCAACGTTTACTGCGAACACGCATCCACTCAAACAGGGGCAACATGATGCAGCTGTCAGCTGTGTGTGTATATATGTGTGTGTATGTGCGTGTGTGTGTGTGTGATGGAGAGTGTGTTGCTTAAGCTGCTTAGCCAACAGCAAGGGAAGCACTTGAAAGCTATGATAGCTATGACCTCAGCTGGTTCAGTTGTTCTTTTATTTTGTTTATTTATTAATATTAACTGTAATAAATTGATATGCAAATAATAGTGCAACTAAGCGTGGCACTGGTGGCAAGTTTCTTGTCGATTGTCAACAAATGATTTGGATTTGCTTGTTTATATGCAAACAAGGGTAAATTGGATTTTATTTTGATTTGGTTTGTAATCGTGCAACTTGAATTGTTTTTCGATTTGAAGCAAGCTTATTGCACTGTGTGCACCATTTGTTGCGGCATTACGGAGCGTATGCGTGATTTGTGTGGGCTAAGACACACAGAGGCATAGACAACAGGACATTAATCATACGACACATTGTGCAAGTGATACTTGCCGCCCAGCCCAGCTTTTACTGCTTTCCGTGCTTTTACAGCCCACAGAGGGGCGCGGTTAAGCGATAAAAAATGATGGTGAGAGGCCAACAGACAGCCATGCTTACTGGAGTGAGAGGCGGCAGCAGCATGTGCCACATGTGGCAGTCAAGTGAGACAACTGAACTCATTAGGCGGGGCGGTTGGGCAGCAGGACGAGGCACAAATATGTCTGTTGACGGCAGCCAAACCTCAACGATGCCTTAAATGGTTCATTACAGTTGGCCGTTTGATGAATGACCAGCTGAATTATGCATGGCGAAGCAGCAGGAAAGTGGCATCAATTGATGGATTGATTAAATGATTTTGCTTTGATTTAGATCTCTTGAGCAACTCTGGCTCATCTTCATCTTTAGCTCGTTAAGCTGCGCATCTTCAAGTCGCGACTTACTCGTCCCTCGTGTCCACTTCAACTCTCAGTCATTTTGGCCATTGTTTTCAGTGTATCCGGACTATCATGGACTATCCATCAGTCCGCTTTCATCTGTCTATGCGGACAAAGGTTCGTAATTGTTATTGATGCTGCAATTTCCATTAGTTGCTGCCATTGTTTGACATCAGCTTGATAAGCTGCTGCAGTCCGTGTTTCTGCAAAACTAAATCTGCAATGAATACAAGCCTTCGCAACTGGTTCTATTCAAATGTTGCCGCATTCATTCAGCCCCATCTGTGATCCATTCGTTTTGTGTTTCGACAGCGAACATGCACATACACGAACAACCAGCTTCCCTCTAAACCATTGTTTGGCCAAATAATGCTCGTGCAACGTGCAACGTGCAACAAACAACAAACATGAGCACAGCTTTTGTCACTTTGTAATATGGCTATAAATATGTAGCTCCACATCGACATACATATATATAAATATATATGCATTTACTCTAGCCTACTCACTGCACACTAAATATCTAGGACAGAAACTTTTTTCCAAGTTAAAATGTGAGAATAAAATTCAATGATCAGTTCGCATTTCGATTGAAGCACAAAAAACCCGTTAATAAACATTTTAAAGCCATACTGAAAAGCGACTCCTATGACTCTTAAAGGAATTTGCATCCTTAATCTGTAGTCACTGATGCTAATGATTTCATCAGCATCTTCATCATGCTTGTGTTGCAAGCTGCTGTTCTATGCCATATGCATGAGTATCGAGTTTATAGTTTGCAATATTCCCATTTATTTTTGCCTTTGTTTTCATTTTGTTATAATAATGACAACATGAAAATTGAGTTGGCCAACGCTTGGGGTGGTAGCGGGGGGTGGGCAATGCGCTGTCTATGCAAACTCTATTATCAAAATGCATTTGAGGAAGGTAACGTAACTTCATTAAAGAAGCCTTCTTGCCCCAAACAATATATATATATATACACATAATAATTGCCAGAGCCCAGGCCATGGGTTAACAGGACACCGAAAAGGGCAACGTCGGCTCCGTGTTTCTCTGTCCTTATCTGCTCCCTGACAGTCAGCCAGCCCTGGCTCGCTTGTCAGTTCATCCATCCATCCGCACAGCACACCAACTGCCATTATTCATGTGCCTGTGTGTGTGTGTGTGTGTGTGTAAGTTACTGTACTCATGCATGTGTCTGTATGTGTGCACTCAACTATTTCAAAAGTAATTAAGTTAGCAGGAGGCGCACAGTCTGTAATACGTCAGCCCGTTTCCGAGTAAACTAATAACTCACAGCAAATTTTTATTACATCTATTTTTATTTTTTTTTTTTAAATATTTCATTAAAAATTTTAAAGTTATATTGCAAAACATAACTATAACTGTAATTACAAACTTTATGTGAGCACGCGGCTCAGAGTGCGGCAAGCTTGAAGGCTACACAGAAAACTAATCAAATAATCTACACATATCAAGTTTGTCTGAAGCTGAATTCAGAAACAAAAACAATTTAATGATGCGTTTTCTTGATCATATTTCGCCTTCCTTGTTGCAGTGGCAGTAATAAGCGCTTGGGTGCATCCTTTGCAACCAAAAACCCATAAGGAAACTGCAGCAATTGGCAAGTGGCAGCTATGGGGTAATTTGCACATACAGCTGGGGGCAGGTGGAAGCCAGTGAAAATGATGGACTTGTGAGCGATCGAACGTTGCCAATCAACGGAAATGAGTTGGCAACAATTTGCTGTTGTGGCAGTTGCAAACAGGGGCCAAACGGACGACTGGCAGCAATACAAATCGAAATTAAACGCTGGACATACATACAAACACTATGGAGGTAGGCACATGCAACGCAACGGAAGCGGAAGCGGATGTTGCATCGGGGCGGGCACCCGTCCAAAGCAAACCCTAACATCAACGGCAATTGCAATTTCAAAGGTCCTGCGGTGGGGGCAAGCATATTGTGAATGTATGCATGCAGCCGCACCGGAAGGCAGCCGTGAATGCAGCTAGGTCACAACAACGTAATCAAAGCAGGTGGACGTGGTCGTGGCATGCCACCTACACACACACACACCAGCACGCACATTGCTTTGTAGCTCGAGCAGAAATTGCTTGGCCAAGCAGCTGCCAAGGAAACGAGGCGAAACATGTCCAAATGCCACTCGCACAATTTAATAAACAATGCAAGTGGCAAATTCAACATTCTATCAAAATTCAATTTATTATGCTGAAAGTATTTTTCCGAATACCTTTTGTGAGGCTAACCATTTTTTGAAAATATTCATATTTGAAGCACGTATTCAAACATTTTAAATAGCTTAGAAATTCATATGAAATGATTTGAAAAACTAACAGAATTGTTGGGTGTTCAAACTTGCAAACCCATTCTATATTTTAGAAACTATATTTTAACGATTTTATTAACTTATTTAAGTTTGTGACTAACTAAAACTAATTAATTTGAAGACTAGATACTAACAACTTTTTAGTTGTAGTGATTTTCTAAACTCCAAGTCGATTTCCTTTCTAATGTTGCAACATGTACGTGTTATGCAAGCATAACTGTTCCCGAGATGATATCCAATAAGCTCATTTCGCTTGAGGAAAACTTGTTTGTTTGTTTGTGCGGTGGAAAGTTGCAAGAACTCAGCTAAGCTTCTAATCCAGATGACAAATTTGTGGCTTATGGCCATGTTCAGCGTATGTAATTTATTTAAGTAGTTAGTTCCCCAGTTTGATGCGAGCAAGCGAATTGTAAAGCAATTTTGTACTTGATCCTGCGAACTGTAACTGTATTTTGTGGTATGGGGCAACTGCAAGCCTAACCAAATGAATGAAAAATTTCGTCAAAGTTAATAAAAGAAGGCAGCAAAGCAAACCGGACAATAAGTACATGTTACTTATAATGCGACTGCGACTGCGACTGCGGCAGTGGCCCTGGCAGTGGCAGTGGCAGTGGCAGTGGCTACGGCTGTGGCAGTGGCAGTGGCAACGGGCAGAAACACAATTATGTTAATGTTTACTCGACCGTAATTAACTCAAATTTATGATATTTTAATTTCGCAACTGGAGGACGAGGAACGCGACCGGTTGACACTTGAGAGCACAAAAGTTGAAAACGTTTCCGAACAAAGCGTGAGCCAAAAGTAACACAAAAGAAATTGCGTTATAATAACACACGTAATACGTTTTTTCTTCTTCTTCCTTTTTTCCTAACTTTCCCAATTTCTCCGTTTTCCCATTTTCTCATTTCGCATTTCGTGCAGCAGCCGCAACACAGAGCCACAGACAAATACATTTTTAATGCGAGCGCGTCAAAAAAAGTATATATATATATATATGTATATATATATATATATATATTTATCACATATTTGAGATGCCGAAAATAAAATACCCTTGCAGATGATGTATCGGAGCCAACAAATATTTCGGTCTTAAAATGCTCGAAAAAAAGAGATTTTTTTCAATAAAATCATATATTTTGTAGCAACTTTAGATTTAATTTGATTGCAGCGAAAAAGAGACTTAATAAATAGCTGCCATCTAAGTTGAAATGCTTAACAAATTTGGTTGCATGTTGAAAGCGAGTGGAGATTGCTGCAGCGCGTTACACAGCTGGTGACAACAATTTAATAACCATCTTAAGGGTATGAAAAATGTGTACAATTTTGAAGAAACGAGACCAAAATTTATTGTTTGCCAAAGTCGCTGGAGAAACGCTTGGCGCGTGGGGGTCGGCGATGCCACACAAAATAAATGTATGCAAAGAAAACAGCAACAACAACAACAACAGCAACAACAACGAAAATAAAGGACCAAGGAAATGAATAAAAAAGGAAAGCAAAATGGAAGCGAGGGGAAATTATGCTGTGCATGTTAAATGCGGACAGGCATGAAAACAACACGTAGCGAATGCAAGACAAATAGTGAAAAATAGCCAACAAAATGGCCAGAAATGGGACAAGCGGGCAACAGTGGAAGGGGTGTTTGCAAGCGGCAGTGGGCGATGGGGCAGGATTTACAAGCGAATATTGTGTGTGTGTGTGTGTGTGTGTGTGTGTGTGTGTGTGCTGCTGGAGCAGCTTTTAAGTAAGTCAAAGTTGAAAGTTTTTTGACAAACACAAAAACAAACACACTTTGCGTCACCTAATCACACCCACACACCCACACCCACACACACACACACACACACATATATACACTCGCAGACTATGCGACTATTATTTATGTGTTTTCTACGTTTTTTGCCTTTTGTGCATTTTTCGCTTTTTGGCATTTAATTTTTGTGTTGTTGTTGTTTTGTTTTGTGGCTCAATTTCGAGTGTCAAAGCATTCTTGTCGTTGTTGTAAATGTTTGCGTTGTCACTTGATGACTCAGCAAAACACACACACACACACACACACACACACATAGAGAAAGAGAGAGACACAGACAGCCTGCAATTGCGTAGGTTGCTTTTTTCTGCGACGTTTTCGACATGCCTCTGGCATTTGCCATAAAAACTGAACACTTTTGTTTCCCTTCCTTTTTGTGTAGTATCATCAAG
The DNA here is from genome assembly GCA_035043295.1 of Drosophila sordidapex. NCBI lineage: Eukaryota > Metazoa > Arthropoda > Insecta > Diptera > Drosophilidae > Drosophila > Drosophila sordidapex. The sequence goes on along the minus strand of JAWNNA010000155.1, from coordinate 5,564,592 downwards.
CACACACGTAAGCACACACACACACATACGCACACACATACGCAGTTGTGTGTGCTTGTATTGAAAAAATATACTTTAGTGCTGCATGCATGAAAGCAAGGCCAAAGCATATTACACGCAAAACTGCAAAACTCTTACGGAAACAACTTGAAAGCTAAAACTTTGTGCGCCAGCTAAAATTCAAAAAATGCTGCCGCTGCTAATGCTGCTGCTGCTTCTTCTTCTATTTCTTGTGTGTGTGTGCGTGTGTGTGCTGAGAATGCAGGTAAGTAAGACAAGTGATTGCTTTGGCACACACAACACACTCGCACACTCACACACTCGCACACTCACACACTCGCACACAAGTTTAAATTAATTTTGTGAAAAGTGCCTGCAAGTATGCAACAACCTTTTTGTCGGCAACTTTGTTGCCCCTGCCTGCTCTAGTGGCTGTGTGTGTGTGTGTGTGTGTGCTGTACTTCTAATTGAAGTTGCTAAAAGCTGTTTTAATTACATTTAACAGCCTAGCGAGATCAGGCGCAGGCGCAGGCGAAATGATATGTGAAATGATTTCTTGATTTATTTAATGTTTCACTCGAAATGTGCGCCGTGAACATGCCACATCATTCTGCTGGCATTCTGTTGCAACTAAAGTGTCATCACTGTACAAATGCATTTTCCACTGGCACCTTTCATCTAATTGATTTTCCTTAGCCCAAGCAATATATCGATAGCATCCAAGCAGCAGCATCAACAGCAGCTCTTCAATTATCCAACTTTAGCCAAATCAAATTATGCGATTGCTGTGCGGCGTGCGGCGCGGGGGCAACTTTCTCTGCCGGGCAACCGATTCTCGATTCTTATTTGATTTTGACGTTCGCTTTTCGCTGTGAACTGAATTGGGTTAAGCTCCTTTCCCCAGCCCATTGCCCATCCTGCGATAGGCAAACGGTCAAGTGCTCGGTGTCACAGTTCGCTATTTGCCGATTTGGCTCAGGTGGCGCCGCCAGGCACAAAATTGTCTGTTCTTTACTCGATTTCCCTTTATATCTATATATATCTCAATTTTTTTTTTGGTAGCACCGTTGTGAGCTAATTGAGTGTGATGCAAACGTTGAAGGATTTGGCTAATGGAATTGTCCTGTGCATTTATTGGCTGTCTGGGCACTGTTTTGGGCAGAGTTTGGCTATCGCTTTTTGCTCCAACTCAAAATCACATTAGTGGCACTTGCAGCTGAATGATAAAAAACTCAATTTGGTTCGCTGTGCGACTTGAAAGCGCTTTTACACCTGAAAAATCATAGGACTGGCAGTGACTAACAGATTTCATTACGAAAAGCCTTTTTTTCTATCTTACATTCGATTTGACTCGGTTGCCTTAGAGCTGGAGGTGGAGGTGGCGCCTCTAGCAATAGTTTTATATTCAATATTGTTGCATTCATTTCGATTACACAAACTTAAGTGCCTTTAATACTTTTTAGATGTGTCGATTTGTCGGCTTTAAAAGATAAATTTGCTCGATTTCTAGCCTCCTCCAATTTTAGCAAGTTAATGTTGCAAGTTGCAAGGATGTCGCTAAGAATTGCACTCATGCGTATGCATTGAGATGGCTAAGCCAAAGAAATAGTTAGCAGCCAATGAGACAGTGATCCAAAGATATTAGTTCCATATGTGATGAGCTCTTTAACTGATTGCGAATTATAAACGCACTGCTGAACAGAGCTGGGATGATGACTTTTCGCTGTAACTGTGCAGACAGAGTTGTCACAGTTGCATATGGCAGCATTGGCAACTCTGTTTAATCATACTTCAAAGAGTAGCATTTGGCGCATTGCATTTGAAGCAGACACAAAATGTGGCATTATATAAAACTGAACATTATAATTTCATGCCAGCTATTGACTGTTTCTATGCACGGTTTGGCGAGCTGCCCAAATTCAAAGTTGGCCACGAATAAGCCAAAATAAACCAGAACAAAACAACTAAAAATATACTGTAAATTAGGCACGTTGGAAATGGATGCTGAATCAGCAAAACAATCAGCAAAATTACGCAACGTAAATGCGTTTGGTGCGGTTTGGAAATGGTTGTGGATCCGCTTCCGGCAGCGAACGTGAAAAGCCAGCCCAAAAACCATTTGGTAATGGGTATACGGTATAAGTAAGAGACCATCAGCATGACCACGTCCGTATGGGATATTCATGGACATTAATGGGCCTAAAACGTTCTGCGATGCATTAAAATGAGGCTAACAAAATTAAAAGCTGACCACAAATTGTTGGGGCTTAAGTGTGTAGATCCCCAAAAACTGAAATAAAAGCGCTCCATAATAAATATGATTAATTTTACAGCCTTGCAGTCGCAGTATATATCTCTATATACATATATATATATATATATATATAGATATATATTTGTGTGGGTACAGTTGGCCACAAAACACTTTGCAATGCAATACATTTAAGCGCTTCGGATAGAAATTTGAATTGAACACAGAATGCTGTTTGCTTGCCGCCGGGATCGGGGCCATTAGAGTGGTATTGTGTAAGCAAATAAAAAGAAATAAACAACAACAACTAAATACTGATGCATGCTTCTGGGCGTTGCGTCCATGACGAGGCAGTGCAATTCAATTAAGTGTAAAAACTAATTAAGTGCCTGTGGCAGGCAGCGAGGCCGAACCGAACCGAGTCGAGTCCAGGCGAGCAGGGCCAAAAATGTTGCCTCAATTGAAGGATGCTTTTAGGGGCACTTAGGCACAGCCACGCCTACAAGCCAGATGTCAGCGTGTGTGCTTATGTATATGTATATATCTGTGTGTATATGTGTGTGTGTGTGTGTATATGAGTGTAGCATATATGTTGTGTGTTGCATGCTTTTTGATAAAAGTTTGGCTTGCGTCAAAAATAAATTGAAACCGGAAGCAGCCACACATAAGGATTCACATGTGCAGCGATTGAGTGCGTGTGTGAGTATGTGTGTGTGTGTGTGTGCTCGTGCGTGTTTCAAGATGGCGACTTTGACAGCACTCGGGCCTAATGGCTGTCTGACAGTCTGGCAGCATCGACAGTCAAAAAACTTTGCCCTGACAGCGACTAATTCTCATTCGGCTGATGCACAGTCCGCCTCCCCATCCCATCCACCCCAGATCCTTTCGCCTGCCTGCCCCGAAACAGAACCAAGCCCATTTCCATACCAGCTCCAGCTCCAGCTCCTGCCCCTGCCAAGCATTTTGCCATTTCCCAAATTCTCATTTTCATTTTAATCGCAAGCGTAATCGTAAGCGCAAAGCCAAATGAAAAGCTTTTTCAATTTATTTTTGCGTATCCTGCCTTACCTAGGAGCACAGGATAAACCTTTGATGCTTAATCACTTGGCATGGCAGAGCAGAGTCGTCGATTCGGCTCTGGCGCAGCTCTAGATGCTGCCACACTTAATATCCTGTACGTACCAGGCAGGATGCACACAAACAAACAATAGCAACCGGGACAATGACTACAAATGAAATGTTGGCGTTGCGACTTGCAACTGGGGACACAGAATGCTGTATGGTGGCTGGTTGCTGGTGGCTGGTGGCTGGTGGATGGAGTTTGGGGTTGGTAATCCTTGGCATATTTTATGCCTCTTACAATATTAAGTTGGCTATTATAAATTGCAGTGGATGCAGATAAGTGAGCCAACAGCAAAATGCTGTTTGCCAAACAGAGCTGAGCAGATATTATGACCGTAAACATCATTTTTGTTATTCATCTTTTAGTTTTTTGTTTTTGTTTTGGTTATTATGCTTTTTAGCTGCTTTGTTTTTTGGCGCAAAGCATAAGACGAGCTTCCGATAAGCCGGTTGCCAGGCAGTAAAGTTGCCGAGCTAACGGTCTTCAGCTTGGAATAATTGCATTGCCTGCCACTCACCAGATGATGCGCCTCAGCTCATCTCAGCTCAACTCGGATAATTGCAAAACGAAGCCAAGCAATATAGCCCAGTTATGGTTAAGAGGGCCGAGAGCCCCAACAATCGAAGCGCCAAGATGAAGCCAGATAGTAGTAGACAAAAGTTAACAGATAACAGTTAACAGATAACAGATTTAGCCTGGACAGAAGCTGACTTAACTCTTCAGCAATTCACGCTCATTATGCTTAGTACTACTTAGTACTGAGCCTGATTGTGTCGCTTGTTATCCGCATCTGTATCTCAGTTGATCTGTATGTATGTCCTTATCTGTATCTTAGTATGTGTATCTAAGAAATTGTATATGTATCTATATCTGTAACATAATCTGTGCCCCACTTTAGTTATATATGCACCCAAATCTGTACCTTTATATGTACCCGTATCCTAATCCGTATCTGTATCTGTATCTGTATCTGTATCTGTATCTGTATCTGTATCCTAATCCGTATCTGTATCTGTATCTGTATCTGTATCTGTATCTGTATCTGTATCTGTATCTGTATCTGTATCTGTATCTGTATCTGTATCTGTAACTGTATCTGTATCTGTGTCTGTATCTGTATCTGTATCTGTATCTGTAACTGTATCTGCACGTTTATCTCAGTATTTGCTAATGTATCTCAGTATATGTATCTGAATCTAATACATTTACTTCGGAACC